>JACEEZ010001474.1:0-7500 GCA_016584305.1 Chionoecetes opilio | reverse complement strand
CCTGCGTCACTGGTCACCCTGCCGGGCGCGGCGGGGTGGGGGTACGTGATGTGTCAGCGGGAAGGGGCGTTGCTCGCAGCACCCCAACATCACGTCTCTCGGGTGTGGGCGGACCATGAGGGCGGCCCTGCCTTCACGCCCATCAGCAGCCCCCCACCTGCAGGCTGGACGGCGGGGGCCCGGGGGCCGGGCCTCAGGGGGGCGGTGGCGGGGCAGGACAGGAGGTAGTGCACCAGTGGGCGAGGGTGTGCTTCCGCAGGGGTCGCAAAATTTGCCCTCGAAGTCCTCCTGCAGCTCCTCTCTGGTGCAGTAGCCCAGACGCACACGCTGCAGTAGGCCCCAATCTGCCCTGGGTTGTTGCTGGGTGGCGTCCAGTGGGTGGTTAGTCGGTGGCTGCAGCTTACCAGGCCGCCTGCCTCTTCCTGGCCTCCAGCTTTTCGGTGTGTCTGGTGAGCGCAGTGTGCTGCGGCCCGTCTCGCCTGCGCTGAGCTGCTGTAAGCTGGGAAGGCACGTGCATGGGGGACGCTGGGGCCGCTGGCGGCTCGCTTGGGGGCCCAAAGTCCCCCGCCTTGTTACCTCGGACCCCTACGTTTTCTGGGGACCAAGTTGAGCCTGACACGCCTTCCCTGGGCGCCAAGGGCCTGTAGGCTGCCCGGGATGGTGGTGATGGCCTCACGTTTGTCCTTGGGATGCGGCTGTTGGAGGGCCTGCAGCCCCGTCCAGGAGTCGGTGTGTATTACTACAGTTGTCTCCGGCGGTGCAGGGCGTGTTCGAGGGCGTGCTGGATGGCCACCAGTCAGTCTGGAGGGTGGAGCAGTTGTCAGACGTCCGCCAAGACAGCTCTGTCCCACCCGTGGTGCGAACGCGAAACCTGTTCTGCCACTATTGGGTCGACCGAGCCGTCGGGAAAGTATACACGGCTGTCCGCTCGGGCCCTGGGCCATGGCCTTTCAGCGCGTTTTTGGCCGCAGCTCCCGGGGGGTGCACATGGTTTACGGGCAGGAAAACTGCGTGGCGGTGAACTCTGCGGCGGGGGCCCACGGGGACGGAGCATTGTAGGTGGGGCGGGGACATCGGCCTCCCCCCAGGGCCCCGGTGATCCCCGCGTGAATGAGGCTGTGGGTGGCTAGCGAGTGTAATGAGCCACGTGTTGCGGCGCAGGCACTCGATGCCCTGCGTCCAGGCCAGCGGAGTCTCTTCTGCGCCACACCCTCCACGTCGCGGCGGAAGACTCTGGCCACGCGACAGGCCATGATGCACTGCATGCACCCTGGTGGCGAGGGGCACCAATCTGGTCTCGCTCTGCATTACGCAGGCGCTGGACCATCTCGGAGCCCCAGCATGGTCCTCATGGCGTTTTTTCTGGAGCACCTCGAGCCGCTCCTGCTGACTGGGGGAGAGCGCGATGAGTACAGGGGCGCAATAATCCACCAGGTGAGCGCAAAAGCCTGCACGTAGTACAGGCGGGGGAACAGAGAAGGTGGCGCCGGCGTTAAGCCGCGTCTTTGGCCCGCATTACGTTCAGCCGGGCCCTGCGTCCTTTCCCTCAGGTAGTCAAGCTGCGCCGTGAACGACAGCCGCCTGTCGAGCCACACCCCGAGGTACAGGTAGGAATTCGTCCAGGCCGGGCCCGATCCCCGGGACGCGCAGCTGACAGGCTGGGTTGGCTGCCTTGATAGTCATGGCCCGGGACTTCTGCGCCGAGATCTTGAGGCCCAGCTCCTCGCACTTGGCGGTGATGAGGTCGAGAGCGCGCTGCGTCTTGCAAAGCCTGTCACCCCGCCCGGTGACAACGAGGGCCAGGTCGTCGGCGTAGTGAGCAGGACGGTGCCAGCCCGAAGGGCAGGGCGACCAGTCCTCATCAGCGGGTTTGAACAGGAACGGGCTGAGGATGCCGCCTGGGGCGTCCCGTTCTCATTTCCCTTTTGTAGCGGAATTTGTGGCCCTGGAACTTTACTCTGGCCCGACGGTGCTGGAGGTAGCCTCGAGCCAGGCGAGCGGGTCTTCCCCGGATCCCCTTCCTCGCGAGGGTGGGGGAGAATAGCGTGAGGATGGCCAGCTCGAACGCTTTCTCAAGGTCGAGGAAGACTGTGACTGTGGGGCAGTTGTTGGCTGAGTCAGCAGGGTGAGGAGGCTGTCAGCTGTGTCCACGCTGCGGGTGAAGCCAAACACGTGAGGGTGGAGGGCTCCCACGCGCCACTGCAGTCGCGAGAGCACCATTCTCTCGGCTGTTTAGCCGTGCAGCTGAAGAGGGGGATAGGCCCCGAGCTTGGTGGCTCCTGGGCTTGGGGATGGGCTGAATATCGGCCTCCTTCCACGCTGGTGGCAGGTGACCTGCCAGCCAAGGGCGCGTTGAGCGTGGCGAGCAGCGCGGCGTCCCGGCAGGCCCGGCATGAGCGAGCATGGAGTATGTCACGCCGTCCCTCCCTGCAGCTGTGTTGCGCCCTTTTTTCCTCGCCGACGAAAAGTTCCTGGCGAGTGAAGAGGTGGTCCGCCAGTCAGGCTCCCCCCGTGCCTCCCTGACAGCCTCGACGCGGGGGGTTGTCGAAGCTGTTGCTGGAGGTGGCGTGTGCGAGGAGGAAGTTGGGCGCTGGAGCCTCCGCGGTGAACACGCCCATGAGCCTCTCCGCCTCTCGGTGTGGGTGTGGGTGGGCGGCCGGTCGGGGTGGGGGGCACCGGAAAACCGTCCTGACATTCCCCCACAGCTGGCCGAGGGAGGTGTGCTGGTTGAAGGAGGCGCACCACTCCAACCACTTGGCCTCCTGGCCCGCTGAGACACCGCCCGAGCGCAGTCACACATCCTGCAACAGCCGCAGGTTGGTGGGGGTTTGGGCGACCCTTTTTACAGCTTTTCGTGCAGGTTGACTCGGTGGTTGGGGCTCCCCGACGTCCCCGCTGTAGAACCACCCAGCCGGGGCGGTGGCGGCGGCCCGGAGAGCACTTAGGAATGGCTGCGTCGGCTGCCTCTGAAGGGCTGCCGTGAGGTCCCTCTCCTGTTTGGGGCTCGTTGTAGAACCACCAGCCGGGGCGGTGGCGGCGGCCCCGGGGAGCACTTAGGAATGGCTGGTCGGCTGCCGTGAGGTCCCTCTCCTGTTGGTGCAGGTCGCCCGGGGGGCTCATAAGTGACCCACCACTCGTCAAGGGAAGCTTGAAAACTTGCCCAGTCCGCCTCTGATGTTACATCGCGGCGGAGGGCGTGGCGGGATCGGCGGTGCCGCTGTGGGGGTGGTGAGGGTGGCATAGTGGTCACTGGTGAGCGGTAGGGTGCACCTGCCACGATGCGCCGGCCGCCCGGTCACCCGACACCAAGGTGAGGTCCAGTCGCCCCCCCGGACGTGGGTGGGCCTCCCCGGTGTTTGAGATGGATGTGAGGGACCTCCTCGAGCAAAAACTGCTAGGTGACGACCCGTCAGGTGGTTGCCCAAAACTGACTGCAGGATGGGGTGGATCGTTAAAATCGCCCCCTACTAGGAGGCTAGTGTGCGATGCCCCTGGTGAAGCAGCTCCCCCGCCTCCAGTTGGTGTCGCTGGCTCCTGTACAGGTTGTACACAGTGAGCTCGAGTCCTCCCACGTGCAGCTTCACCGCCAAGGCCTCCACGCCATCACCACAGTGCGCCGGGTCGGTGATTCTGCGGTGAGGGATGGCGCTCCTCACCAGCATCACGCAGCCCCGGGTTTCCCTCAGTGGCAGGGAGCAAGTGGAGACTGTAGCCCGCAATGCGCCACTTAAAAATCAGCAGGTTGGTGAGGTACTCGTAGGAGAAACCATGTCAAGGTCCTCCTCAAAGGGTGGCCTGCAGCACCTGATGTTTCTTGGGGCGGAGGCCCTGGGCATTCCACTGCAGCACTTGAGCCTGGGGGGCGGCCGCCGGCGGCGCCGCATGGGGGGTGTCGTTGTCAGCGTGGTCAGCGTGGACGATGGTTGTCTGCTGGGAGGAGGGAATGCTGGCCTGGATCCCTCTATGGTGGTCGTGACTGACGGCCGCCGACATTGGGTGGCCTGATTCCATATCCTCGAGGAGGGAGCGCGTCAAGTCCTCCTCGGTGGCAGGGGCGAGCTCCGGGCGGCGGAGGAGCTCCTCATAACGTGCATCATGCGGACGATGATGCAATCAACAATTGCAGCATCTCCTCGCTGACGGAATGTTGTCGTAGCGGGGCATGAGGCAGTGCGACGTCCCTCGGCCTCTGCTGTCACAGTCGCTGGCGCTTCAGGCACTGCAGGTGGCTGGCTGGAAGGGTGACCTTGAGGGCGACTCCTGTGGGGTGGCGGGGCCTGGTCCCAGTCTCCTGTTTAAGCAGTGGGGGGGGGAATAGCGGCGGGGTCATGGTTTGCCGCCTCCTCCACTGATACTGGCAGCTGCGCTTCACTTTCCCTTCCACCCCACCCGCGGCCTGGGGGTTTGGGGCCCTGGGACTAGGGGGGAAGGCTGCTTGACGGCCTTGACCCAGGCTGGCCTGGCTGGTAGGGGAGGGAGGGATAAAGCGGTGGTTTTCCGCTGTTTTTGCTGTGGTTGTCCCCGTGTTTCATGATGGCGGTGTTTCCCCCCGTGGTGCCTGAAGCTGTTGCTGCAGGCGAGGTGAGGCATCCTGCGAAGCCTCTCAGAACATTGAGGGTTCCAGGCGTGGTGTTTCCTCCCTAATTCAGACAATTTGCGGTGGTGGCCCCCTTGGCCTTGGCGGCCATTATGTCCATTTTGAAATATATTCTGTTTCAGATATATTTGAATCCTAAAAAATAAAAGTCTAAGTAGTCCCAATATCCCATAATATCATGTATGTAATTCTTTTATTGATTATAGTTTTGGATATTTTTAAGTTTTCTGTTTAAAAGTTTGAAATCATTACATTTGATTTTATATAATAAGTTTAAAAAATAATACAATATGATTTACTAAAACTTATAATAGTATACCGTATTAATTACATTTTCTCTAATATGAACCTAATAGAAACGTTTTCTACATAGACTATAATAAGAAACAGTACATGCCCTAATAATTTTGGGGCCTGTCTGAAATTGGGCTATTTACTTAAATTAAATTTCTTCATCCAAGCAACGTATTTTGAATATAAACATATGTATTTCCGTCACAAAAATTTAAATAAAAATAAAAATTTAAGATGCTATAAAAGTGCTAAAAAGGCGATTTTGTCACGTAAATGTTTACGTAGTTTCTATGTTATTCCGTGTCTATAGATCTACCTGATATAAGTCACCTGATTTTCACCATTTCGCCCCTTTGAATTCACGTGGATAACGGTTTATGTCATATTTACGTTATATTCACGTATCTTTAACATATGTATCCACGTACTAATTATGTATATATAACGTTTTGAATCCTCTAATATCACGTTACATCATGATGTTATAAGTACGTAATTGAAACGTAAAACCACTACGTAATATATTAGTAGAAGAAACACGTATTTCTGTAACGTCTTAATTACTTTGAAAAAACGTATCGTACCGACGTAACCAAACACTACCTAGATACAACATAGACAATTCAAGAGTGTACGCATGATTTACGTATATATTACGAATTTTCCTAACGTTACCAAAACGCTACCTTCTCAAAACGTAAGCTTTACGTAGTGTGTTTGCTGGGTGTATGTCTGTCTGTCTGCCTGTCTGTCTGTCTGTCTATCTATCTGTTTGTCTGTCTGTCTCTCTGTCTGTCTGTCTGCCTGTCTGTTTGTCTGTCTGTCTGTCTGTTTATCTATCTGTTTCTCTGTCTGTCTGTGTCTGTATGTCTGTCTGTCTGCCTGTCTGTCTATCTGTCTGTCTGTCTGTCTGTCTGTCTATTTGTCTATCTATCTGTTTGTCTGTCTGTCTGTCTGTGTCTGTCTGTCTGTCTGTCTGTGTCTGTCTGTCTGTCTGTATGTCTGTCTGTGTCTGTCTGTCTATCTATCTGTTTGTCTGTCTATCTGTCTGTCTGTCTGTGTCTGTCTGTCTGTCTATCTATCTATCTGTTTGTCTGTCTGTCTGCCTGTCTGTCTGTATGTCTGTCTGTCTATGTCTGTCTGTCTGTCTGTCTGTGTCTGTCTGTCTGTCTGTATGTCTGTCTATCTATCTGTTTGTCTGTCTGTCTGTCTGTCTCTGTTTGTCTGTATGTCTGTCTATCTATCTGTTTGTCTGTCTGTCTGTCTGCCTGTCTGTCTGTCTGTCTGCCTGTCTGTCTGTCTGTCTGCCTGTCTGTCTGTCTGCCTGTCTGTCTGTCTGTCTGTCTATCTGTCTGCCTGTCTGTCTGTCTGTCTGTCTCATTAAATAACAAATAAATATTCAAATTACAAGTTTTTTGGGCTATAAAGACAAAATTGGCCGAAAATTGGGCTGGAAAATGAAAAAAGTCACTAATTAAATAAATAAATAAATAATTAATGAAATAAATAATTATATAATTAAAAGTCATTAGTAGAAATGCATCTTTTTATTATCATCATCATCATCATTATTATCATTATTATAGACTATTTATCATTAATTAACAAAATATAACCTATACTAATAATTATAAATAATAATAATAATAATAATAATAATAATATCAATTTGTGTACAAGATAGGAACATATAAAAGTACACACACACACACACACACACACACACACACACCAAAAAAAAAATGTCACACATACACACACTCTAAATATACAGATATATAACTAAAAATAAGGGAGGATAATGTGAGGGGGTATATATATACATACATATATACATATATTGGGGGGGGGGGGTTGTGTGTATAGGGGGGTTCTGTATACATATAGAAAATACTGTATATTAGCCCATGAGCTACTTGGCCTTTTGGGGCCAATTGGTACCATCTCTGGGGACCAAGGCATTTTGTGATTTTCTGTTAGGTGTAATATATGTAGATGTCAAAAAACCATGATGGCCATGTCGACAGAGTAGTTTAAGGTTGCTGGGCACGTTTATGTACACGGGGGTATAGTCGAAAAAGTGAAATATGAGCGCACATTTTGTCGTTTTACTGCACATTGTCGGTCATGCAGAGAGACGTGTCCTATTTATCATCAGAAACCATATTTTAAAAGTTTTTGTAAGACCTTATAAGCATTACATATGTGTCTGGTTTTGTTTCCATTCTGTCTGGTTTTGTTTACATTCTGAAAATGGTGTTGGAACAATTTTTAAAATGGCTGGCAGCGAACATGATAATTTAAGAATAAATAGGAAACAAATAATTATAACTTCTAAATACATATATGCTATGCTCAATAACCTCAATTTTAATATTATGACACATGTTATAATATTAAAGTGGTGATATCCACCATATCCGGGGAGCACTATTTAATAATAAAAATCCAAAATGGCAACCATATTTTTACAAGTATTTAAATGAACGCACATACTTGTTTTTAACTTCTTACCCAGCGAACATATAATATTATTTTGGTGCTTACCCTACAGTATACCATATCAGAATACACTAAAATATCATTTTTCAGATGTAATAGCACTTTTT
>JACEEZ010001473.1:31814-43730 GCA_016584305.1 Chionoecetes opilio | reverse complement strand
TTTTATTTAAAATTTAACCCCTACAGTTTCCCAAGAACTTTTAAAAAGGCTTGCAATATACCTTTAAATATCACAATAAAAAACCCTTTTAAATTTTTCTTTTTTTAAATTAAGGGAAATGAAGCAATTATAGGTGCAAATTTTTAAAAAAAAGGGGGATTTTTATACTTAAATTTTGTAAAAAACATTAAAAATTCCCCGAAAAATAGTAAATCATTGAAAAAACTACTTTTTAAAGGGTTTATACAATAATAATTAAAAAATTATTTGTAATTTACAAAACGTTACATTTTAGAAAAAACTATGAAAAACGCTTAAATTTATCCCGGTTATATAACAATAAAAAACCCTTTTACTTTTTTTTTAAATAGCTTAATGTAAGGTAAGCCATTATAGGGGGCAAATTTTCTAAAAAGAGGTTTTTAAATTTAAATTTGTGGGAAAAAAAAGCTAATATACTGATAACTATTTAAAAAAATTTGGGAAAAAAACAATTTTAGGGGTTTTATGGGCCAATAATAATTAAAATATTTGTATATATACAATAACGCTACATTTTAGAAAAAACTATAAAAAACGTTTGGCAATTACCGTTATATCACAAAAAATAAACCTTTCCCTTTCCCTTTTTTAATAGTTTTAATGTAAGAAAAGCTACTTATAGGGGGCAAATTTTCCCCAAAAAGAGGATTTTATACTTCAATTTTTAGGAAAACACTATATATCACCGATAAAAAAGCAAATTTTCATTGAAAACTCCCTTTTTGGGGGGGTTTTATGGGAAATATGATAAAAAAAACTACTTTTTTTATATACAATAACGCTACGGGTTTTACAAGAAAATGAAAAACGATGAAATATACCTTTATATCCAATAAAAAACCCTTTTAAATTTTTCTATTTTTAGTTAATGAAATGTAAGCTATTTAAGGGCAAATTATTTTTAAAAAAAGGATTTATATTTAAAATTTGTGGGAAAAACAGCTATATATCACCAAAACTAGCTAAAACTTTGGGAAAAAAAACCCCTTTTGGGGGTTTATAAAGCAAAATCATAAAAAAAATTTCCCTTCTATTAAGATATAACACTAAAATTAAAAAGGGAAATTATGAAAAACCTTAAATATAAATTTTGTACCCCCAATAAGAGTGCCCCAAAACTCCTTTAAATAAGCTTACAGAGTTTAAATAGCAATTTCAAACCGAAAACAACTAAAATTTCCACTTTTTGGAATTTTCGCAGTCAAAAAAAGGGTGAATAATGTCAAATTTTTGACATTTTTTTAAAACCCCCTTTAAAATACCTTAAAAAAACTTGAAAAAAAGTTGTTTTAAAAAAAAAATAAAATTAAACCCCTAAAAATTTCATGAAAAATACATATTTTAACTTAAATATTGTATAAAAATTGTGTAAAAGTGCTGAATATGTTAAAATTTTCCAAAATTTTTTTGGTTTCAAAAAACATTAAATTGTGTAAAAGTGCCCGAATAAAGTTTAAATTTCGACATTTTTTTTTTTCCTTTTAAAAAAACATTAAAAAACTTGAAAAAAAATTGGGTTTTTTAAAATTTAAAAATTTCTTTCCTAAATTTCATGAAAAATTTCATATTTTTAGCTCATAACAATTAAATTATTTGTTTTGTAAAAGTGCTGAATAAAGTCAAATTTCGACATTTTTAGGGATTTTAAAAATACATAAAAATTCTTGAAAAAAAAAATTTTTTAAGATTAAAATGATTCTAAATTTCAAAGATAAATACATATTTTTTTTCTATTAATTTTTTAAAAAAATAGTTGTAGCAAAATAAAAAATATTTGCTACAGATATAAAGAAAAATACTTCAATTTGTAGAAAAAAAAAAAAACCCTTCAAAGATAACTAAACTAAAATAAATTTAAAACAAACATTTTATGAGTTTCAGAATATAGTAAGTAAATTTTTCTTGTATATATTTCAATAACGGGTTGAGTTTTCAAAGAAACTATGAAAAAAGCTTTGCCCCCAAAATACCCTTATATTTACAATAATAAAACCCCTTTTCTCTTGATTTAATAGCTTAAAGTAAAGTAAGCTACCCTTAAAAGGGGGCAAAATTTTTCTAAAAAAAGGATTTTTTAATCAAAATTTTTTTTGGGAAAAAAAGGTTATATCACTGGGGTTTAAATAGCTAAATCATTGAAACCCCTCCCTTTTAAGGGGGTTTTAGCAATTATAATAAGTAAAAAATTGTTTTATGTTTCAAAAACGCTACAGTTTTTCAAGAAATATGGAAAAAAGCTTGCAAAATACCGTTATATCACAATAAATAACCCCTTTTTCTTCATTTTTACTTAATGTAGTGTAAAGCTTTTTTTTTTTTTAGGTGAAAAATTTTTCTAAAAGGAGGATTTTACTTTAATTTGTAGGGGAAAAAAGCTATATATCACCGATAAATACTAAAATCATTGAAAAAACTACATTTTAAGGGGGTTTTTAAGCAAATGATAAGTTAAACTAGTTTTTTATTATACAAAAACGTCCGTTTTTAAAAAAAACTATGAAAAAGGTTGCAATTTACCGTTTTTATCACAATAAATAACCCCTTACCCTTTTTTATTAGCTTTTTTGTAATGAAGCAAGGTTTTATATAAAGGGCATATTATTCAAAAAAAAGGATTTTAACTTCAAATTTTTAGGGAAAAAAAGCTATTTTATTTATAAAAACTAGCTTTAAAAAATTTTAAAAAACTACATTTTTTTGGGTTTTTTAGCAAAATAATTAAAATAAAACTACTTTTATATATACAATAACCTAAAGGGTTTTGAAAAAAAACTTTTGAAAAACCCCTTGCAATATAAAACCCTTATATCACAATTTAAAAAACCTCTTACTCTTTTTTTAATAGCTTAATGTAATGTAAGCCCTTATAGGGCAAATTATTCTAAAAAAAGGATTTTTTATATCTTTTTAGGAAAAAAATTAAAATTCACTGATAAATAGCTAAAAATTTAAATTTAAAAAAATACATTTTTAAAGGGTTTTTTAGCAATAAAATAAGTAAAACTCCCTTTTATATGACAATAAAAGCTACAGTTTTTCAAAGAAACTATGGAAAAAAGCTTGCCCAAAATACCCTTTTTTACACAATAATAACCTCTTTCTCCCCTTTATTTTTGGGTTAAGTAGTGTAAGTACTTTTAGTGCAAATTAAATTTTAAAAAGGGGATTTTTACTTTAAATTTTTAGGAAACAGCTATTATCACCGATAAAAAAGCTAAAATCATTGAAAAAATAAAATTTTTAAGGTTTTTTAAACAATATGTAAGTAAAAAATACTTTTATTTTACAAAAAAAGTTCAGTTTTTGAAGAAAAATATGGAAAAAAAGCTTGAAAAAATTTCCGTTATAAACACAAAAAATAAAACCCCCTTTCTCTTCTTTTTTTAATAGCTTAATGTAATGTAAAACTACTTTAGGTGCAAAAATTTTTCTAAAAAAAGGATTTTTTACTTCAATTGTAGGAAAAAGCTAATAATCACTGATAACTATTTAAAAAAAATTTAAAACACTACATTTTAAAGGGGGTTTTTAAATAAATAAGTAAAACTACTTGTATATATACAAAAAAAAAATACATTTAAAAAGAAAAATATAAAAAAGCTTTTCAAAACCGTTTATCACAAAAAATAAACCCCTTTTCTCTTCTATTTAAAAAGCTTAAAGTAATGTAAACTTTCTTTTAGGTGCAAATTAAATTTTAAAAGGGGGATTTTATACTTTTAATTTTTAGGAAAAAAAAGTATATATCACCGTTTTAAAAAGCTAAAATTTTTTGAAAACACTACATTTTATGGGTTTTTTAGCAAAATTTATAAAAAAAAACCCTTTTATATATCCCAAAAACGCTACAGTTAAAAAGAAACTAGAAAAAACCCCTAGAATATACCGTTATATCAAAATAAAAAAACCCCTTTTTTCTCTATTTAATAGCTTAATGTAATGTAAGCTACTTATAGGTGCAAATTATTCTAAAAAGAGGATTTTATACTTCAATTTGTAGGAAAACAGCTATATATCACCGATAACTAGCTAAAATCATTGAAAAGAACACATTTTGAGGGTATAAAGCATAATCATAACATAAATTCCTTCTATTAATGATATAACACTACAATTAATAAGAAATTATGAAAAACACGTATAATATACAATTGTACCACCATATAGAGTCTCAAACTCCTATTATAAGCTTACAGTAGTTTAAAATAGCAATTTCTAACGAAAACAACTATAATTCCACATTTTGAATTTCGCAGTCACAAAAAGGGCTGAATAATGTCAATTTTCGACATTTTTTAGCCCTTCAAAAATACATTAAAATACTTGAAAAAACGTTGTTTTTAAAAAAGAATAAAATTAATACATAAATTACATGAAAAATACATATTTTAAGCTTATAATATTGTATAATATTGTGTAAAAGTGCTGAATAATGTTAAATTTCGACATTTTTTAGGATTTCAAAAATACATTAATATTGTGTAAAAGTGCTGAATAATGTTAAATTTCGACATTTTTTAGGCTTTCAAAAATACATTAAAACACTTGAAAAAACGTTGTTTTTAAGATTAAAATTGCTACCTAAATTTCATGAAAAATACATATTTTTAGCTCATAACAATGTAAATTATAGTTGTGTAAAAGTGCTGAATAATGTCAAATTTCGACATTATTTAGCATTTCAAAAATACATAAAAATTCTTGAAAAAACAATGTTTTAAGATTAAAATTGATATCTAAATTTCATGATAAATACATATTTTTAGCTATTAATTTTGTAAAATATAGTTGTAGCAAATATAAAAAGCTATTTAGCTACAGATATAAAGAAATATACTTCAATTTGTAGAAAAAAACAACTCTTCAATGATAACTAGCTAAAATCATTGAAAACACTACATTTTATGAGTTTACAGCAATATAGTAAGTAAATTTACTTGTATAAAACAAAAACGCTAGAGTTTACAAGAAATATGAAAAACGCTTGCAAATACCGTTATACAAATAAATAACTCTTACTCTTTTTTTTAATAGCTTAATGAAATGTAACTATTATAGGTGCAAATTATTCTAAAAAGAGTTTATATTCAATTTGTAAAAAACAGATATATCACTGATAAAGCAAAAAATATTGAAAACACTACTTTTTAAAGGGTTTATAGCAATATAATAAGAAAAAACTACTTGAATGTACAATAACGCTACAGTACAAGAAACTATGAAAAACGCTTGCAATATACCTTTATACCAAATAAATAACCTTATCTTCTTTTTATTAGCTTAAGTAGTGTAAGTATTTATAGGGGAAAATTTTTTTTAAAAAGGAGGATTTAACTTCAATTTGTAGGAAAAAAATATATATCACCGATAAATAGCAATACTTTGAAAAAACATTTTTAAGGGGTTTTATAGCAATATGATAATTTAAAATAGTTGTATATATAAAATAACGCTACAGTTTAAAAGAAACTATGAAAAAGGTTGCAATATACGTTATATACAATAAAAACCCTTACTCTTCATTATTAGCTTTAATGAAAGTAAGCAAGGTGCAATAGGTGCATATTATTAAAAAAAGGGGTTTTTATACTTAAATTTGTAAAAAAAACAGTATTATCAGATATAGCAAAATCTTGAAAACAAACATTTTGGTTTATAGCAAAAATAGAAAAAATTATTGTATATATAAATAAGCACAGTTTAGAAGAAAACTAGAAAAACGCTTGAATATACTTTATATCACAATAAAAAAACATCTTACTCTTGTATTAATAGCTTAATGTAATGAACCCACTTATAGGGAAAATTTATTCTAAAAAGAGGATTTTATATATCAATTTGTGGGAAAAAAAGTATATATCACTGATAACTGCTAAAATAATTAAAAAACCCTACTTTTTTAAGGGTTTATAGCAAATAATAAGTAAAACTACTTGTATATGTAAAAAACGTACAGTTTAAAGAAACTATGAAAAAACGCTGCAATATACCGTTAATCACAAAAAATAACCTTACTCCTCTTTTTATTAGCTTAATGTAGGAAAGCAATTATAGGTGAAAATTTTATTCTAAAAGGAGGTTTTATACTTAAATTTTGTAGGAAAAAGTATATATCACGATAAATAGCAAATATCTTTAAAAAAAAAACTACATTTTAAGGGTTTATAGCATATGATAAGTAAAAACTACTTGTATATTTAAAAAAACTTTACAGTTTGAAGAAACTATAAAAAACGTTGCAATATACCGTTATATCACAATAAAAAACCCTTTACTCTTTATTTAAAGCTTAAGTAATGAAAGTATTTATAGGTGCAAATTATTCAAAAGGGATTTTTACTTAAATTTTGTAGGAAAACAGTATATATCACTGATAATTTTTTTAAAAAATTGAAAACATACATTTTATGGGTTATAGCAATACAATAAGTAAAAAACTTGTATATTCAAAAACGTACAGTTGGAAAAACTATGAAAAACGTTTGAATATCCCGTATATCACAATAAATAACCTCTTACTTTCTATTTAATAGTTTAATTAATGAAAGAAATTATAGGTGCAAATTATTTTTAAAAGGAGGTTTTATCTTCAATTTGTGGGAAAACAGCTATATATCACCGATAAATAGCTAATATATTAAAAACACAATTTTTAGGGTTTATAGCAATATGATAAAAAAAAATATTGTAATATACAAAACGTACAGTTTCAAAAAACATGAAAAACCTGAATATACCGTTAATCACAATAAAAAACTCTTTTTCTTTATTTAATGTTTAAAGTAATGAAGCTCCCTTATGGGTGCAAATTTTTAAAAAGGGATTTTATACTTCAATTTTAGGAAAACAGCTATATATCACCAAAAACTAGCAAAATCTTGAAAAGAACCTTTTTGAGGGTAAAAGAAAATTTCATAACGAAAATTTCCCCCTTCTATAATGAATAACATACAATTAATAAGAATTATGAAAAACACGTAAAATACAATTGTACCCCCCATAAGAGTTCAAACCCCTATTATAAGCTTACAGAGTTAAATAGCAATTTCTAACGAAAAAAAAACTATAATTCCATTTTTTTGAATTTCGCAGTCACAAAAAGGGCTGAATAATGTAAAATTTTCGACATTTTTTAGCCTTCAAAAATACATTAAAATACTTGAAAAAACGTGTTTTTAAAAAAGAAAAAAAATAATACATAAATTACATGAAAAATACAATTTTAAGCTTATAATTTTGTATAAATTGTGTAAAAGTGCTGAATAATGTTAAATTTCGACATTTTTTAGGTTTTAAAAAAATACATTAATATTGTGTAAAAGTGCTGGAATAATGTTAAATTTCGACATTTTTAGGCTTTTCAAAAAAAATTTTAAAAAAACACTTGAAAAAACGTTGTTTTTAAGATTAAAATTGCTACCTAAATTTCATGAAAAATACATATTTTTAGCCCATAACAATGTAAATTATAGTTGTGTAAAAGGCTGAATAATGTCAAATTTCGACATTTTTTAGCATTTCAAAAATACATAAAAATTCTTGAAAAAAACAATGTTTTTAAGATTAAAATTTAATCTAAATTTTATGATAAATACATATTTTTTGCTATTTAAATTTTTTAAAAAAATAGTTGTAGCAAATATAAAAAGCTATTTAGCTACAGATATAAAGAAAAAATACTTCAATTTGTAGAAAAAAACAACTCTTCAATGATAACTAGCTAAAATCATTGAAAACACACATTTATGAGTTTACAGCAATATAGTAAGTAAATTTTCTTGTATATATACAAAACGCTAGAGTTTACAAGAAACTATGAAAAAAGCTTGCAATATACCGTTATATCACAATAAATAACTCTTACTCTTGTATTTAATAGTTAATGAATGTTTAAACTACTTATAGGGGCAAATTATTTTAAAAAGAGGATTTTATATATCAATTGTAGGAAAACAGCTATATATCACTGATAACTAGCTAAAATCATTGAAAACAAAACATTTTAAGGGTTTATAGCAATATAATAAGTAAAAAAATACTTGTATATGTACAATAACGCTACAGTTACAAGAAACTATGAAAACGCTTGCAATATACCGTTATATCACAATAAATAACCTCTTATTCTTCTATTTATTAGCTTAATGTAGTGTAAGCTACTTTTAGGTGCAAAATTTTTTTAAAAGGAGGATTTTATACTTCAATTTGTAGGAAAACAGTATATATCACCGATAAATAGCTAAATCATTGAAAAACACTACATTTTAAGGGGTTTTTAGCAATATGATAAGTTAAAACTAGTTGTATATATACAATAACGCTACAGTTTTCAAGAAACTATGAAAAGGCTTGCAATATACCGTTATATCACAATAAATAACCTCTTACTCTTCTATTTATTAGCTTAAGTAATTAAGCAAGGTGCTTTTAGGTGCATATTATTCAAAAAAGAGGATTTATACTTCAATTTGTAGGAAAACAGCTATATATCACTGATAACTAGCTAAAATCATTGAAAACACTACATTTTTTGGGTTTATAGCAATATAATAAGTAAAACTACTTGTATATATACAATAACGCTACAGTTTAGAAGAAACTATGAAAAACGCTTGCAATATACCGTTATATCACAATAAATAACATCTTACTCTTGTATTTAATAGCTTAATGTAATGTAAGCCACTTATAGGTGCAAATTATTCAAAAAGAGGATTTATATATCAATTTGTAGGAAAAACAGCTATATATCACTGATAACTTGCTAAAATAATTGAAAACACTACATTTTAAGGGTTTATAGCAATATAATAAGTAAAAACTACTTGTATATGTAGAATAAACGTACAGTTTACAAGAAACTATGAAAAAACGCTTGCAATATACCGTTATATCACAATAAATAACCTCTTACTCCTCTATTTATTAGCTTAATGTAGTGTAAGCAATTATAGGTGCAAATTATTCTAAAAAGGAGGATTTTATACTTCAATTTGTAGGAAAACAGCTATATATCACCGATAAATAGCTAATATCATTGAAAAAAACTACATTTTAAGGGTTTATAGCAATATGATAAGTAAAACTACTGTATATTTACAAAAACGTTACAGTTAGAAGAGAAACTATGAAAACGCTTGCAATATACTTTATATCACAATAAAAAACTCTACTCTTCTATTTAATAGCTTAATGTAATGTAAGCTACTTATAGGTGCAAATTATTCTAAAAAGAGGATTTTCTACTTCAATTTGTAGGAAAACAGCTATATATCACCGATAAATAGCTAATATCATTGAAAACACTACATTTTATGGGTTTATAGCAATATGATAAATAAAACTACTTGTATATATACAATAACGCTACAGTTTACAAGAAACTATGAAAAAACGCTAGCAATATACCGTTTATATCACAATAAATAACCTCTTATTCTTCTATTTAATAGCTTAATGTAATGTAAGCTACTTATAGGTGCAAATTATTCTAAAAAGAGGATTTTATACATCAATTTGTAGGAAAACAGCTATATATCACCTATAACTAGCTAAAATCATTGAAAGGAACACATTTTGAGGGTATAAAGCATAATCATAACGTAAATTCCTTCTATTAATGATATAACACTACAATTAATAAGAAATTATGAAAAACACGTATAATATACAATTGTACCACAATATAGAGTGTCAAACTCCTATTATAAGCTTACAGTAGTTTAAAATAGCAATTTCTAACGAAAACAACTATAATTTCCACATTTGAATTTCGCAGTCACAAAAAAGGGCTGAATAATGTCAATTTTCGACATTTTTAGCCCTTCAAAAAATACATTAAAATACTTGAAAAAAACGTTGTTTTTAAAAAAGAATAAAATTTAATACATAAATTACATGAAAAAATACATATTTTAAAGCTTATAATATTGTATAATATTGTGTAAAAGTGCTGAATAATGTTAAATTTCGACATTTTTTAGGCTTTCAAAAATACATTAATATTGTGTAAAAGTGCTGAATAATGTTAAATTTCGACATTTTTTAGGCTTTCAAAAATATATTAAAACACTTGAAAAAACGTTGTTTTTAAGATTAAAATTGCTACCTAAATTTCATGAAAAATACATATTTTTAGCTCATAACAATGTAAATTATAGTTGTGTAAAAGTGCTGAATAATGTCAAATTTCGACATTATTTAGCATTTCAAAAATACATAAAAATTCTTGAAAAAACATTGTTTTTAAGATTAAAATTGATATCTAAATTTCATGATAAATACATATTTTTAGCTATTAATTTTGTAAAATATAGTTGTAGCAAATATAAAAAGCTATTTAGCTACATATATAAAGAAATATACTTCAATTTGTAGAAAAAAAAAACTCTTCAATGATAACTAGCTAAAATCATTGAAAACACTACATTTTATGAGTTTACAGCAATATAGTAAGTAAATTTACTTGTATATATACAATAACGCTAGAGTTTACAAGAAACTATGAAAAACGCTTGCAATATACCGTTATATCACAATAAATAACATCTTACTCTTGTATTTAATAGCTTAATGTAATGTAAGCTACTTATAGGTGCAAATTATTCTAAAAAGAGGATTTTATATATCAATTTGTAGGAAAACAGCTATATATCACTGATAACTAGCTAAAATCATTGAAAACACTACATTTTAAGGGTTTATAGCAATATAATAAGTAAAACTACTTGTTAATGTACAATAACGCTACAGTTTACAAGAAACTATGAAAAACGCTTGCAATATACCGTTATATCACAATAAATAACCTCTTACTCTTCTATTTATTAGCTTAATGTAGTGTAAGCTACTTATAGGTGCAAATTATTTTAAAAGGAGGATTTTATACTTCAATTTGTAGGAAAACAGCTATATATCACCGATAAATAGCTAATATCATTGAAAACACTACATTTTAAGGGTTTATAGCAATATGATAAGTTAAACTAGTTGTATATATACAATAACGCTACAGTTTACAAGAAACTATGAAAAAGGCTTGCAATATACCGTTATATCACAATAAATAACCTCTTACTCTTCTATTTATTAGCTTAATGTAATGTAAGCAAGGTGCATATAGGTGCATATTATTCAAAAAAGAGGATTTTATACTTCAATTTGTAGGAAAACAGCTATATATCACTGATAACTAGCTAAAATCATTGAAAACACTACATTTTATGGGTTTATAGCAATATAATAAGTAAAACTACTTGTATATAGATATATCAATAACGCTACAGTTTAGAAGAAACTATGAAAAACGCTTGCAATATACTGTATATCAAATAAAAACATCTTACTCTTGTATTTAATAGCTTAATGTAATGTAAGCCATTATGGGTGCAAATTATTCTAAAAAGAGGATTTTATTATCAATTGTAGGAAAACAGCTATATATCACTGATAACTTGCTAAAATAATGAAAACACTACATTTTAAGGGTTTATAGCAATATAATAAGTAAAATACTTGATATGTACAATAACGCTACAGTTACAAGAAACTATGAAAAACGCTTGCAATATACCGTTATATCACAATAAATAAACCTCTTATCTCTATTTATAAGCTTAATGTAGTGTAAGCTATTATAGGTGCAAATTATCTAAAAGGAGGATTTATACTTCAATTTGTAGGAAACAGCTATATATCACGATAAATAGCTAATATCATTGAAAACAACTACATTTTAAGGGTTTATAGCAATATGATAAGTAAACTAGTGTATATTACAAACGCTACAGTTACAAGAAACTATGAAAAAAGCTTCAATATAAGTAATCACAATAAAACCTACTCTTTGCTATTAAGTAGCTTAATGCCAAAAAA
>JACEEZ010001473.1:0-30887 GCA_016584305.1 Chionoecetes opilio | reverse complement strand
CTCTTTACTCCTATATTTATTATCTTAATGTAGTGTAAGTTACTTATAGGTGCAAATTATTTATACTAAAAAGGGAGGATTTTATACTTCAATTTGTAGGAAAACAGCTATATATCACCGATAATAGCTAATATCATTGAAAAAATACATGTAAGGGTTTATAGCAATAGATAATAAAACTACTTGTGTATTAACAAAAACGTTACAGTTATAGAAGAAACTATGAAAACACGCTTGCAATATACCGTTATAATCACAATAAATAACATCTTACTCTTATATTTAAATAGCTTAATGTAATGTAAGCTATTTATAGGTGCAATTATTCTTAAAAAGAGGATTTTCTACTTCAATTTGTAGGGAAACAGCTAATATCATGATTAAAACTATATTAAAATAATTGAACAACATACATTTGTGGGTTTATAGCAATACAATAAGTAAAACTACTTGTATATATACAATAAACGCTTACAGTTACAAGAAACTATTGTGTGTAAAAAGGCTTCTTGCAATATACCGTTATCACAATAAATAACCTCTACTCTTTCTATGTTATTAGCTTAATGTATGTATTACAAGCAGAGGTGCATATTGGTGCATATTATTCTAAAAAAAGAGGAATTGTATACTTCAATTTGTAGGAAAACAGCTATAGTATCACTCGAAAACTCGCTAAAATCATTGAAAACACTCATATTTTGATGGGTTATAGCAATATAATAAGTAAAACTATTTGTATATATACAATAACCTACAGTTAGAAGAAACTATGAATAAACGCTTGCAATAACCGTTTATCACAATTAAATAACCTTACTCTGCTAATTTAATAGCTTAATGTAATGTAAAGCTACTTATAGGTGCAATTATTTTAAAAAGAGGATTTTTATACTTCAATTTGTAGGAAAACAGCTATGTATCACGATAAATAGCTAATTCATTGAAAACATACATTTTAAGGGTTTTATAGCAATTATGATAAGTAAACTAGTTGGTATATATACAATAACGCTACCAGTTTACAAGAACTATGAAAAAGGCTTGCAATATACCGTTTATCTCACAATAAATAACCTCTTACTCTTCATTATTAGCTTAATGTAATGTAAGCAAGTTGCATATAGGTGCATATTATTCAAAAAAGAGGATTTTTAATACTTCAATTTGTAGGAAAACAGCTAATATCAATTGATAACTAGCTAAATCATTTGAAAACACTACATTTTAGGGTTTATAGAAATATAATAAGTAAACTACATGTATATATACAAAACGCTACAGTTTAGAAGAAACTATGAAAAAACTGTTTGCAACAATATACCGTTAATCACAATAAATAACCTTCTTACTCTTGTATTAATAGCTTTAATAGAATGTAAGCTACTTATAGGTGCAAAAGTATTCTTAAAAAGAGGATTTTATATATCAATTTGTTAGGAAAACAGCTTAGATATCACTGATAACTAGCTTTAAAATCATTGAAAAAACACTACATTTTAAGGGTTTATAGCAATATAATAAGTAAAAACTACTTCGTATATATTACAATAAACGCTACAGTTTACAAGGAAACTATGAAAAACGTTGCAATATACCGTTCTATATCATCAATAAATAAACCTTCTTATTTCTTTCTATTTATTAGAATGTAGTGTAAGCTACTGATAGGTGCGAATTATTCTAAAAGGAGGATTTGTACTTCAATTTCGTAGGAAAAACAGCATATATATCACCGATAAATATGCTTAATATCATTGAAAACACTACATTTTAAGGGTTTATAGCATTATGATAAGTAAACTAGTTGTATATAACAATAACGCTACAGTTTACAAGAAACTATGAAAAAGGCTTGCAAAATTAACGTTTATATCACAATAAATAAACCTCTTTACTCTTCATTATAGCTTAATGTAGTAAGCAAGGTGCATAATAGGGTGCATTATTTATCAAAAAAAGAGGATTTATACTTCAAATATTAGGAAAACAGCTATATCAGCACTGATAACTAGCTAAAATCATTGAAAACACTACTTTATGGGTTTAATAGCAATATAATAAGTAAAATACGTGTATATATACAATAAGACGCTACAGTTTAGAAGAATTATGAAAAACGTTGCAATATACCGTTATTCACAAATAAAATAACATTCTTACTCTGATTTAATAGCTTAATGTAAGTTAAGCTACTTATAGGTGCAAATTATTCTAAAAAGAGGATTTATATATCAATTTGTAGAAAAACAGCTATATTCACGATAACAGCTAAAATAATTGAAAACACTACAATTTTAAGGGTTATAGCAAGATAATAAGTAAAAAACTGGTATATGTACAATAACGCTACAGTTTACAAGAAACTATGAAAAAACGCTTGCAATATACGTTGATCACAATAAAGAACCTCTTGACTCCTCTATTTATTAGCTTAATGTAGTGTAAGCTACTTATAGGTGCAAACTATTCTAAAAGGAGGATTTCTATACTTCAATGTAGGAAAAACAGATATATATCACGATAAATAGCTAATATCATTGAAAAAAACTACATTTAAGGTTTATAAGCAATTGATAAAGAAAATACTTGTATATTACCATAAAACGTTACAGTTTAGCAAGAAACCTGCAAAACGCTTGCATATACCGTTATATCACAATAAGAACCTCTTACCGTCTATTTAATAGCTTAATGTAATGTAAGGCTACTAATTAGTTGCAAATTATTCTAAAAAGGAGATTTTCCTACTTCAATTTGTAGGAAAAACAGCTATATATCACTTGATAACTATTTAAAATAATTGAATGAAAACACTACAGTGTATGGGTTTATAGCAATACAATAAGTAAAACTTACTTGTTATATATACACATAACGCTACAGGTTAGAAGAAACTATGGAAAAACGCTTGCATATACCGTGATATCACACTAAATAACTCTTAACTATTCTATTAATAGCTTACTGTAATGTCAAGAACTTATAGGTGCAAAATTATCTAAAAGGAAAGGATGTTTATACTTTTCAATTGAAGAAAACAGCTATATATCACCGATAAATAGCTAATATCATTGAAAACACTCATTTATAGGTTTATAGCATATGATAAAAAATACTTGTTATATATACAATACGCTACAGTTTAGAAGAAACTATGAAAAAACGCTAGCAATATACCGTATCACAATACAATAACCTCTTATTCTTTCTATTTAATAGCTTAATGTAATGAAGCTACTATAGGTGCAAATTATTCTAAAAAAGAGGATTTTATACTTCAATTTGTAGGAAAACAGCTATCTATCACCGAATAACTAGCTAAAATCATTGAAAAGACACCATTTTGAGGGTTATAAAGCATAATCATAACGTAAATTCCTTCTATTAATGAGTATAACACTACAATTAATAAGAAATTATGAAAACAGTTGATAATATACATGTACCACAATATAGAGTCTCAAACATCTATTATAACTTACAGTAGTTTTGTTAAAATAGCAATTTCTAAGAAATACAACTATAATCCACATTTGAATTTCGCAAGTCACAAAAAGGGCTGAATAAATGTCAATTTTCAAACATTTTGTGCCTTCAAAAATACATTGAAAATACTTGAAAAACACGTTGTTTTTAAAAAAGAATAAAATTAATACATAAAATTTACATGAAAAAACATATTTTAAGCTTATAATATTGTATAATATTGTGTAAAAGTGGCTGAATATGTTAAATTTCGACCATTTTTTTAGGCTTTCAAGTTAATACATTAATATTGTGGTAAAAAGTGCTGAATAATGTTAAATTCGATATTTTTTAGCTTTCAAAAATACACTAAAAACACTGAACAAAAACGTTTTTTTTAAGCTTAAAATGATACCTAAAATTTCATGGAAAACTACATAATTTTTAGCTCATAAACAAAATGTAAATTATAGTTGTGTCAAAGTGCGAATAATGTTCAAATTTCGACATGATTTAGCATTTCAAAAATACATAAAAATTCTTGAAAAACACTGTTTGAAGATTAAAATTGATATCTTACAATTTCATGATAAATACATATTTTTAGCTAGTAATTTGTAAAATAATAGTTGTAGAAAAACTTATACAAATAGCTATTAGCTACAGATAAAGAATATTACTTCAATTTGTAGAAAAAATACAAACTCGTTCAAGATAACTAGCTAAATATTGAAAACACCAACATTTATGAGTTTACAGCAATTATATAAGTAAAATTACTTGTAGATATACAAGAACGCTAGAGTTTACAAGAAACTATGAAAAACGGCTTGCAAGATACCGTTATATCACAATAAAAAACCTCCTACTCTTGTATTTAATAGTTAATGGAATGTAAGTACCTTAGAGGTGCAAATTATTCTAAAAAGAGGATTTTATATATCAATTTGTAGGAAAACAGCTATATAATACTGTAACTAGCTAAATAATCATTGAAAACACTACATTTTAAGGGTTTCTTATAGCAATATAATAAGTAAAAATGCTTGTATATGACAATAACGCTCACAGTTTACAAGAAACTATGAAAAACGCTTGCAATATAAACGTTATATCACAATACAATAACCTCTTATTCTTCGATTTATTAGCTTTAATGTAGTGTAAGCTACTTATAGGTGCAAATTATTCAAAAGGGAGGATTTTATACTGCAATTGTGTAGGGAAAACAGCTAATTATCACCGATAAATAGCTAATATCATTGAAAAACACTACATTTAAGGAGTATAGCAATATGATAATTAAACTAGGGATATATACAATAAACGTACAGTTACAAGAAACTATGAAAAAGCTTGCCAATATACCGTATATCACAATAAATAACCTCTTACTCTTCTATTTATTAGCTTAATGTAATGTAAGCAAGGTGCATATAGGTGCATATTATTCTAAAAAGATGATTTTATACTTCAATTTGTAGGAAAACAGCTATATATCACTGATAACTAGCTAAAATCATTGAAAACACTACATTTTATGGGTTTATAGCAATATAATAAGTAAAACTACTTGTATATATACAATAACGCTACAGTTTAGAAGAAACTATGAAAAACGCTTGCAATATACCGTTATATCACAATAAATAACATCTTACTCTTGTATTTAATAGCTTAATGTAATGTAAGCCACTTATAGGTGCAAATTATTCTAAAAAGAGGATTTTATATATCAATTTGTAGGAAAACAGCTATATATCACTGATAACTAGCTAAAATAATTGAAAACACTACATTTTAAGGGTTTATAGCAATATAATAAGTAAAACTACTTGTATATGTACAATAACGCTACAGTTTACAAGAAACTATGAAAAACGCTTGCAATATACCGTTATATCACAATAAATAACCTCTTACTCCTCTATTTATTAGCTTAATGTAGTGTAAGCTACTTATAGGTGCAAATTATTCTAAAAGGAGGATTTTATACTTCAATTTGTAGGAAAACAGCTATATATCACCGATAAATAGCTAATATCATTGAAAAAACTACATTTTAAGGGTTTATAGCAATATGATAAGTAAAACTACTTGTATATTTACAAAAACGTTACAGTTTAGAAGAAACTATGAAAAACGCTTGCAATATACCGTTATATCACAATAAATAACCTCTTACTCTTCTATTTAATAGCTTAATGTAATGTAAGCTACTTATAGGTGCAAATTATTCTAAAAAGAGGATTTTCTACTTCAATTTGTAGGAAAACAGCTATATATCACTGATAACTATTTAAAATAATTGAAAACACTACATTTTATGGGTTTATAGCAATACAATAAGTAAAACTACTTGTATATATACAATAACGCTACAGTTTAGAAGAAACTATGAAAAACGCTTGCAATATACCGTTATATCACAATAAATAACCTCTTACTCTTCTATTTAATAGCTTAATGTAATGTAAGCTACTTATAGGTGCAAATTATTCTAAAAGGAGGATTTTATACTTCAATTTGTAGGAAAACAGCTATATATCACCGATAAATAGCTAATATCATTGAAAACACTACATTTTATGGGTTTATAGCAATATGATAAATAAAACTACTTGTATATATACAATAACGCTACAGTTTACAAGAAACTATGAAAAACGCTAGCAATATACCGTTATATCACAATAAATAACCTCTTATTCTTCTATTTAATAGCTTAATGTAATGTAAGCTACTTATAGGTGCAAATTATTCTAAAAAGAGGATTTTATACTTCAATTTGTAGGAAAACAGCTATATATCACCTATAACTAGCTAAAATCATTGAAAAGAACACATTTTGAGGGTATAAAGCATAATCATAACGTAAATTCCTTCTATTAATGATATAACACTACAATTAATAAGAAATTATGAAAAACACGTATAATATACAATTGTACCACAATATAGAGTGTCAAACTCCTATTATAAGCTTACAGTAGTTTAAAATAGCAATTTCTAACGAAAACAACTATAATTCCACATTTTGAATTTCGCAGTCACAAAAAGGGCTGAATAATGTCAATTTTCGACATTTTTTAGCCCTTCAAAAATACATTAAAATACTTGAAAAAACGTTGTTTTTAAAAAAGAATAAAATTAATACATAAATTACATGAAAAATACATATTTTAAGCTTATAATATTGTATAATATTGTGTAAAAGTGCTGAATAATGTTAAATTTCGACATTTTTTAGGCTTTCAAAAATACATTAATATTGTGTAAAAGTGCTGAATAATGTTAAATTTCGACATTTTTTAGGCTTTCAAAAATACATTAAAACACTTGAAAAAACGTTGTTTTTAAGATTAAAATTGCTACCTAAATTTCATGAAAAATACATATTTTTGCCTCATAACAATGTAAATTATAGTTGTGTAAAAGTGCTGAATAATGTCAAATTTCGACATTATTTAGCATTTCAAAAATACATAAAAATTCTTGAAAAAACAATGTTTTTAAGATTAAAATTGATATCTAAATTTCATGATAAATACATATTTTTAGCTATTAATTTTGTAAAATATAGTTGTAGCAAATATAAAAAGCTATTTAGCTACAGATATAAAGAAATATACTTCAATTTGTAGAAAAAAAAAACTCTTCAATGATAACTAGCTAAAATCATTGAAAACACAACATTTTATGAGTTTACAGCAATATAGTAAGTAAATTTACTTGTATATATACAATAACGCTAGAGTTTACAAGAAACTATGAAAAACGCTTGCAATATACCGTTATATCACAATAAATACCTCTTACTCTTGTATTTATAGCTTAATGTAATGTAAGCTACTTATAGGTGCAAATATTCTAAAAAGAGGATTTTATATATCAATTTGTAGGAAACAGCTATATATCACTGATAACTAGCTAAAATCATTGAAAACACTACATTTTAAGGGTTTATAGCAATATAATAAGTAAAACTACTTGTATATGTACAATAACGCTACAGTTTACAAGAAACTATGAAAAACGCTTGCAATATACCGTTATATCACAATAAATAACCTCTTATTCTTCTATTTATTAGCTTAATGTAGTGTAAGCTACTTATAGGTGCAAATTATTCTAATAGGAGGATTTTATACTTCAATTTGTAGGAAAACAGCTATATATCACCGATAAATAGCTAATATCATTGAAAACACTACATTTTAAGGGTTTATAGCAATATGATAAGTTAAACTAGTTGTATATATACAATAACGCTACAGTTTACAAGAAACTATGAAAAGGCTTGCAATATACCGTTATATCACAATAAATAACCTCTTACTCTTCTATTTATTAGCTTAATGTAATGTAAGCAAGGTGCATATAGGTGCATATTATTCAAAAAAGAGGATTTTATACTTCAATTTGTAGGAAAACAGCTATATATCACTGATAACTAGCTAAAATCATTGAAAACACTACATTTTATGGGTTTATAGCAATATAATAAGTTAAACTATTTGTATATATACAATAACGCTACAGTTTAGAAGACAACTATAAAAAAACGCTTGGCAATATACACACGTTATATCACAATAATACCTCGTACTCTTCTATTTAATAGCTTAAATTGTAATGTAAGCTACTATAGGTGACAAATTATTTAAAAGAGGATTTTAACTTCAATTTGTAGGAAAACAGCTATATATCACCGATAAATATGTAATAGCATGAAACACTACATAAGGGTTTATAGCAATATGATAAGTTAAACTATTTGTTATATACAATAACGCTACAGTTTACAGAAACTATGAAAAAGGCTGCAATATACGTTATCTCAACAATAAATAACCTCTACTCTTCTATTTATTAGCTTAATGTAATGTACAAGCCCAGGTGCATATAGGTGCTATATTCTTCAAAAAAAGAGGATTTTATTACTTCAATTGTAGGGAAAACAGCTATATATCACTGCTAACTAGCTAAAAATCATTGAAAACACTACATTTTATGTGCTTATAGCAATATATAATAAGTAAAAAAACTTACTTGTATATAAAATAACGCTTACGTTTTAGAATGAAAACTATGAACAACGCTTGCAATATTACCGTATATCACAATAAATAACCTCTTCTCTGATTTATAGCCTTAATGTAATGTAAGCTTACTTATAGTGCAAAATTATTATAAAAAGAGGATTTTATATATCAATTTGTAGGAAAAACAGCTATATATCAAACTGATAACTCCCCCCCCACCCCCCCCCCACCCCCAGCGAAAAATCATTGAAAACACTACATTTTAAGGGTTTATAAGCAATATTATAAGTAAAACTACTTGTATATCTACAATAACGCTACAGGTTACAAGAAACTATGAAAACCGCTTGCAATATACCGTTATATCACAATAAATAACCTCTATTATTCTATTATTAGCTAATGTAGTGTAGAGCTAATTATAGGTGAATCTTATTCTAAAAGGAGGATTTTATACTTCAATTTGTAGGAAAACCAGCTATTATCACCGGGATAAATAAGCTAATTCCTTGAAAACACTACATTTTAAGGGTTATAGCATATGATAAGTTAAACTAGTTGTTATATATACACTAACGCTACAGTTCTACAAGAACTATGAAAAAGGCTTGCAATAACGTTTATATCACAATAAATAACCTCTTTACTCTTCTATTTATTAGCTTAAGTAATTGTAAGCAGGTGCATATAGGTGCAGATTATTCAAAAAAAAGAGGATTTTAGACTTCAAAATAGGAAAACAGCTAATATCATGATAACTAGATTAAAATCATTGAAAACACACATTTTATGGGTTTATAGCAAATATAATAAGTAAAACTCTTGTAATATGACCAATAAACGCTACAGTTTAGAAGAACTATGAAAAACGGCTTGCAATATATCACCGTATATCACAATAAATACATCTTACTCTTGTATTTATAGCTTAATGTAATGAAGCTTACTTATAGGTGAAAATCTATTCTAAAAAGAGGATTTTATATACAATTTGTAGAAAAAACAGCTATATATCAACTGATAACTCGGCTAAAATAATGAAAACACTACATTTTAAGGGTTTTATAGCAAATAATAAGTATAAACTACTGTATATGTACAATAACGCTACAGTTTACAAGAAAACTATGAAAAAACGCTTGCAATATACCGTTATATCAACAATAAAAAACCTTTACTCCCTATTTATTAGCTTAATGTAAGGGTGTAAGCTACTTATAGGTGCAAATTATTCTAAAAGGAGGAGTTTATACTTCAATTGTAGGAAACAGCTATATATCACACCAGATAAATAGCCTAATATCATTGAAAAAACACTACATTTTAAGGTTCTATAGCAATTGATAAGTAAAACTACTGTTATATTTACAAAAACGTTACAGTTGAGAAGAAACTATGAAAAACGCTGGCCAATATACCGTTATATCACAATAATACCTTTACTCTTCTAATTTAAAGCTTAATGTAATGTAAGCTAATATAGTTGCCAAAATTATTATACAAAAGAGATTTTCTACTTCAATTTGTAGGAAAAAGCTAATATCATGAAACTATTTTAAAATAATTGAAAAACACTACATTTTATGGGTTTATAGCAATACAATAAGTAAACACTTGTAATATACAATAACGCTACAGTTTAGAAGAAACTATGAAAACCGCTTGCATTTACGTTTATATCACAATAAATAACCTTCTTACTCTTCTATTAATAGCTTAATGTAATGTAAGTTACTTATCGGTGCAAATTTATTCTAAAAGGAGGGATTTTATACTTCAATTTGAATGTGAAAACAGCTAATATATCACGATAATATAGCCGAATATCATTGAAAACACTACATTTTATAGGTTTTATAGCAATATGATAAATAAAACTACTTGTATATATACAATAACGCTACAGTTTACAAGAAACTATGAAAAACGCTAGCAATACTAAACCGTTATATAACATAAATCAAAACTTGCTTCTTCTATTTAATAGCTTAATGTAATGTAAGCTACTATAGGTGCAAATTATTCTAAAAAGAGGATTTTATAATTCAATTGAGGGGAAAAAGCGACATCATCACCGATAATAGCTAAAATCATGAAAGAACACATCTTGAGGGTATAAAGCATAATCATAACGTAAATTCCTTCTATTAATGATCTATACACTTACAATTAATAAGAAATATATGAACAAACACGTATAATATACAAATATGTACCACAATATGATCTCAAACTCATATGTATAACTTACAGTAGTTTTAAAATAGCAATTTCTAACGAAAAACAACTATAAATTCCACATTTGAAGTTCGCAGTCACAAAAAGGGCTGAATAAGTCAATTTTCAACATTTTTCTGCCCTTCAAAAATCCATTAAAAATACCTTGAAAAAACGTTTGTTTTTAAAAAAGAATAAAATTAAGACATTAAATTACATGAAAATACATATTTTAAGCTTATAATATGTATAATATTGTGTAAAAGGTGCCCTGAAAAATGTTAAAATTTCGGACATTTTTTAGGCTTTCAAAAATACATTATATTGTGAAAGTGCTGAAACTGTTAAATTTCGATATTTTTAGGCTTTTCCCCCCAAAAATACATTAAAACACTTGAAAAAACGTTGTTTTTAGATTAAAAATTGCTACCTAAATTTCATGAAAACTACATATTTTTAGCTCATACCACAATGTAAATTATAGTTGTGTCAAAGTGCTGAATAATGGTCAAATTTCGACATTATTTAGCATCAAAAATACATAAAAATTCTTGAAAAAACAAGTTTGAGATTAAAATTGATTTTGATATCTAAATTATGATAAATACTATTTTTAGCTATTAATTTTGTAAATTATAGTGTAGAAAATATAAAAGCTATTTAGCTACAGATATAAAGAAATATACTTCAATTGTAGAAAAAACAAACTCTCAATGATAATAGACTACAAATCATTGAAAACACAACATTTTAATGAGTTTACAGCAATATATTAAGAAATTTACTTGTATATATACAATAAACGCTATGAGTTTACAAGAAAATATGAAAACCGCTTTGCGATATACCGTTATATAACAAAAAATAACCTCTACTTTTGTATTTAATAGCTTAATGAATGTAAGCTACTTATAGGTGCAAATTATTCTAAAAAGAGGATTTTATATATCAATTTGTAGGGAAAACAGCTATATATCCATGCAGAAATAGCTAACATCATGAAAACACTACATTTAAGGGTTTAAGCAATATAATAAGGTAAAAAACTACTTTGTATGATGTAACAATAAACGCTACAGTTTACACGAAACTATGAAAAACGCTGCAATATAAGTTAAATCACAATAAAATAACCTATTATTCTTCTATTTATTAGCTTAATGTAGTGTCGCTACTTATAGGTGCAAATATTCTAAAAGGAGGATTTATACTTCCATTTGTAGGAAAACAGCTATATATCACCGATAAATAGCTAATATCATTGAAAACCCTACATTTAAGGGTTTATAGCAATATGATAAGTTAAACTAGGTGTATATATACAATAACGCTACAGTTACAAGAAACTTCTGACAAAGCGCTTGCAATATTACCGTATATCACAATAAATAACCTTCCTACTCTTCTATTTAGATTAGCTTTATGTATGTAAGCAAGGTGCATATAGGTGCATATTCATTTCAAAAAAGAGGATTTTATACTCAATTTGTAGAAACAACAGCTAATATATCCTGAAACTAGCTAAAATCATTGAAAAACACTACATTTTATGGGTTTATAGCATATAATAAGTAAAACGAATTGTATATATACAATAACGCTAACAGTTTAGAAGAAAACTATGAAAACGCTTGCAATATACCGTTATATCACAATAAATAACATCTACTTCTTGGATTAATACTTAATGTAATGGTAAGCCAACTATAGGTGCACAAATTATTCTAAAAAAAGGATTTTATATATCAATTGTAGGAAAACAGCTATATATCACTCGATAACTAGCTAAAATAATGAAAAAACACTACCATTTAAGGGTTAGATAGCAAGATATAAGGTTAAAAAACTACTTGTATATTACAATAACGCACCGTTTACAAGAAAAACTAGAAAACGCTTGCAATATACCGTTATATCACAATAAAATACCTCTTACTCATCTATTATGAGCTTACTGGTAGGGTAAGCCAATTAGAGGTGCAAAATTATTCATTAAAAGGAGGATTTTATACTTCAATTTGTAGGAACACAAGCTATCTAGCACCGATATAAATAGCTAATATCAGTGAAAAAAACCTACATTTTAAGGGTGTATAACATATGATAAGTAAAATACTTGTATATTTACAAAAAAGTTACATTTAGAAAAACTATGAAACACGCTTCGCAATATACGGTTGTACACAATCCCTCAATAACTCTTACTCTTCTATTTAATAGCTTAAGTAAGTAAAGCAATTATCCGGTGTCAAATTATTCTAAAAAGAGGTTTACATACTTCCAATTTGTAGGGAAAACAGCTATATATCAATGATAACTATTTTAAAATTAATGAAAACATACATTTATGGGGTTATGCAAATACAATAAGTAAAAACTACTTGATATAACAATAACGCTACAGTTTTAGAAGAAACTATGAAAACGATTGCAATTATACCGTTATCACAATACATAAACTTTACTTCTTCTATTTTAATCGCTTAATGTAATGTAAGCTAATTATAGGTGCAAAAATTTATTCTAAAAGGAGGATTTATACTGCAATTTGTAGGAAAACAGCTAGAATATTCACGATAAAATAGCTAATATCATGAAAAAAACACTAACATTTTATGGGTTTATAGCAATATGATAAATAAAAATACTTGTTATATATTCCCATAACGCTACAGTGTACAAGAACTATGAAAACCACTAGAATATACCGCTTATATCACAATAAATAACACTCGTATTCTTTCTATAATAGCTTAATGTAAGTAAGCTACTTATAGGTGCAAAATATTTCTAAAAAGAGGATTTTATACTTCAATTTGTAGGGAAAAACAGCTATATATCACCCTATAATAGCCAAAATCATTTTGAAAAAGAACACATTTTGAGGGTTATAAAAGCATATATAACGTAAATTCCTTAATATTAAATGATATAAACATACAATTAATAAGACAATATGAAAAACACGTATAATCTACAATTGTATTACCACCATATGGAGTATCAAACTCCCTATTATAAGCTTACAGTAGTTTTAAATAGAAATTTCTAACGAAAACAACTATAATCCACATTTTGAATTTCGCAGTCACAACAAAAAGGGCTGAATAATTGTCAATTTTCGACATTTTTTAGCCCTTCAAAAAATACAGTAAAATACTTGAAAAACTTTGTTTTTAAAAAAGAATAAAATTAATACATAAGTTACATGAAAAATACATATTTTAAGCTTATAATATTGTATAATATGTGTAAAAGTGCTTGAATAATGTTAAAATTTCGACATTTTTTAGGCTTTCAAAAAATACATTACTATGTGTAAAAAGGCGAATAATGCTTAAATTTCGAACATTTTTAGGTCTTTCAAAAATTATATAAAACACTTGAAAAAACGTTGTTTTTAAAGATTAAAATTGTACCTAAAATTTCATGAAAAAATACATAATTGGTAGTCATAACAATGTAAAATTATAGTTGTGTAAAAAGTGCGAATAATGTTCAAATTTCGACATATTTAGCATTCAAAAAAATACATAAAAATTCTTGAAAAAAACAATGTTTTTAAGTTAAATCGATATCTAAATTTATGATAATATACAATTTTAGCTATTAATTGTAAAATATAGTGTAGCGAAATATAAAAAAGCTGATTTAGCGAAGATATAAAGAAATATACTTCATATTTGTAGTGAAAAAAAAAAACTGTTCAATGATAACTAGCTTAAAATACTGAAACACTACATTTTATGAGTTTAAGCAATATAGTAAGTAAATTTACTTGTAGATATACAAATAAACGCTAGAGTTTACAAGAAAAATGAAAAAACGCTTCGCAATATACCGTTATATCACAATAAATAACATCTCGACTCTTGTATTTATTAGCTTATGGAATGTAAGCTACTTATAGGTGCAAAATTATTCTAAAAGAGATTTTATATATCAATTGTAGGAAAACAGCTATATATCACTGAAACTAGCTAAACATGAAAACACTACATTCTTAAGGGTTTATGCAATATAATAAGTAAAACTACTGTATATGTACAATAACGGTACAGTTTACAAAAACTATGAAAAAACGCTTGCCCAATATAACGTTATATCACAATAAATAACCTCTACTCTTTATGTATTAGCTGAATGTATAGTGTAAGCTACTTATAGTGCAAATTATTTTAAAAGGAGATTTTATTACTTCAATTTGTAGGACAAAGCTATATATCACGATAAAATAGCTAATATCATTGAAAAAAACACTACATTTTAAGGGTTTATAGCAATATGAATAAGTCTAAACTAGCTTGTATATAACATAACCGCTATAGTTTAGAAGAAAACTATGAAAAACGCTTGCATATACCTTTATACCACAATAAATAAACTCTTACTCTCTATTTATAGCTTATGTAATGTAAGCAAGGTGCATTATAAGGTGCATAATTTATTCAAAAAAAGAGGATTTATACTTCAATTTGTAGCGAAAACAGCTATATATCACCGAGATAACTAGCTAAAATCATTGAAAACACTACATTTATGGGTTTAAGCAATATAATAAGAAAAATACTGTATATAACAATAACGATACAGTTTAGAAGAAATATGAAAAAACGCTTGACAATATACCGTTATATCACATAAATAACATCTTACTCTGTATTTAATAGCTTTAATGTAATGTAGCCACTTATAGTGCAAATTATTCTAAAAAGAGGATTTTATATATCAATTGTAGGAAAAAACAGCTATAATCACTGAAAACTAGCTAAAATAATTGAAACACTACATTTTAAGGGTTTTATAGCCCAAAAAAATTTATAATAAGTAAAACTACTTGTATATGTAGAATAAACGCATTACAGTTTAACAAGAACTATGGAAAAACGCTGCAATATACCGTTATATCACAATTAAATAACCTCTTACTCCTCTATTTATTAGCGTAGTAGGTGTGAAGCCAATTATAGGTGCAAAATTATTCTAAAGAGGATTTTATACTTCAATTTGTAGGAAAAACAGTATAATCACCGATAAATAGCTATATCATTGAAAAAAACTACATTTTAGGGGTTTATTAGCATATGATAAGTAAAACTACTTGTATATTTACAAAAACGTTACCGTTTAGAAGAAACTATGAAAACGCTTGCAATATACCGTATATCACAATAAATAACCTTAACTCTTCTATTTAATAGATTGAATGTAATGTAAGCTACTTATTAGGTGCAAATTATTCTAAAAGAGGATTTTCTACTTCAATTTGTAGGAAAACAGCTATATATCCCTGATTAACTACTTTTAAAATAATTGAAAACACTTACATTTTAGGGTTTCTATAGCAATACAAAAGTAAAACTACTTGTATATATACAATAACGCTTACACGTTTAGAAGAAACTAGAAAAAGCTTGCAATATGACCGTATATCACAAAAATAACCTCTTACTCTTCTATTTAATAGCTTAATGTAAGTAAGCTAATATAGGTGCAAATTATTCTAAAAGGAGGCTTTTATACTTCAATTTGTGGGAAAACCGCTATATATCACCGATAAAGAGCTAATATCATTGAAAACACACATGTTATGGGTTATAGAATATGATAAATAAAAACTACATTGTATATTTAATACACAAAACGCACGTTACAAGAAACTATGAAAAACACTAGCAATATACCGTGATATCCACAATAAATAACCTCTTATTCTTCTATTCATAAGCTTAAGGAAGTAGCTACTATAGGGAAATATTCTAAAAGAGGAATTTATACTTCAATTTGTAGGGAAAAACAGTCTATATATCACCTATAACTAGTCTATAATCTTGAAAAAGAACACATTATGGAGGTATAAAGCATAATCATAACATAGATCCTTTCTATTAATGATTATAACAATACAATTAAGAAGAAAATTATGAAAAAACGTATAATATACAATTGTACCACCATATAGATCTCAAACTACTATTAAAGCTTACAGTAGTTAAAAGAGCAATTCTAACGAAAACTATATTAATCCACATTTTGAATTTCGCAGAGTCACAAAAAGGGCTAATAATGTCAATGTCAACATTTTTTGCCCTTCAAAAATACATTAAAAACTTGAAAAAAACGGTGTTTTTAAAAAGAATAAAATTTAATACATAAAATTACATGAAAAATAATATTTTAAGCTTTAATATTGTATAATATTGTGTAAAAGTGCTGAATAATGTTAAAATTTCGACTTTTTTTCGGCTTTCAAAAATACATGAATATTGGTAAAAGTGCTGAATAATTGTTAAAATTTCGGACATTTTTAGGCTTTCAAAAATATATTAAAAACACTTGAAAAAACGTTTGTTTTAAGATTAAAAATTGCTACCTAAATTATATGAAAAATAAATAGTTTTAGATATAACAATTGATAAATTAAGTGTGTTAAAAGGGCTGAATAATGTCAAATTTCGACATTATTTCATGCATTTCAAAAATACATAAAAATTCTTGAAAAACAAGTTTTTTAAGATTAAAATTGATACTAAATTTCATGATAAATCCAGATTTTTAGCTATTAATTTTGTAAATATAGTTGTAGGCAAATATAAAAAGCTATTTAGATAAAGATATAAAGAAATATACTTCAATTTGTAGAAAAACACAACCTCTCAATGATAACTAGCTAAAATCATTTGAAAACACTACATTTTATGAGTTTAAAGCAATATAGCAAGTAAAATTTACTTGTATATATACAATAACGCTAGAAGTTTTACAAGAAGAAACATGGAAAAACGCTTGCACTTATTACCGTTATCTTCACAATAAATAAACTTCTTACTCTTGTATTTAATAGCTTAATGTAATGTAAGCACGTATAGGTGCAAATTATTCTAAAAAGAGGATTTTACTATATCATTGTAGGAAAACAGATATATATCACTGATAACTAGCTAAAATCATGAAAACACTACATTTTAAGGGTTTATAGCAATATAATAAGTAAACTAACTTGTATAGGTACAAATAACGCTACAGTTACAAGAAAACAAAATATGAAAAAAACGATGGCAATAGACCCGTATATCACAATAAAAACATCCTTACTCTTACTTATTTATTAGCTTAATGTAGTGTAAAGACTACTTATAGGTGCAAATTATTTTAAAAGGAGGATTTAAATTCAATTGTAGGAAAACAGCTATATATCACCGATAAATAGCTACTATCATTGGAAAACACTACATTTTAAGGGTTTATAGCAAATGATAGTTAAACTAGTTGTATATATTACAATAACGCTACAGTGTTTACAAGAAAACTGTGAAAAAGGCTTGCAAATATACCGTTATATCACAATAAATAACTCTTACTCTTCTATTTATTAGCTTAATGTAATGTAAGCAAGGTGGATATAGGTGCATTATTATTCAAAATAAGAGGATTTTATACTTCAATTTGTAGGAAAACATTTATATATCACTGAATAACAGCTAAAATCATTGAAAAACGCTACATTTTATGGTTTTATAGCATATAATAAGTAAAACTACTTGTATATATACAATAACGCTAAGGTTAGAAGAAAACTAGAAAAAAACGCTTGCAATATAACGTATCATCCAATAAATAACATCTTACTCTTGTATTTAATAGCTAACGTAATGTAAGAACTTATAGGTGCAAATATCTAAAAAGAGGATTGTATATACAATTTGTAGGAAAACAGCTATATATCACTGATAATAGCTAAAATAATTGAAAACACTACATTTTAAGGGTTGATAGCAATATAATAAGTAAAAATACTTGTATATGTTAAATACGCTACAGTTTACAAGAAACGATGAAAACGCGTGGCAATATACCGTTATATCACATAAATAACCTCTTACTCCTATATTATTAGCTGTAATGTAGTGTAAGCTACTTATAGGTGCAAAATTATTCTAAAAGGAGGATTTTCTACTTCAATTTGTAGGAAAACAGCTATATAATCACCGAAAATAAGATAATATCATTGAAAAAACTACATTTTAAGGGTCTAATAGCAATATGATAAGTAAAACTACTTGTATATTTACAAAAACGTTACAGTTTTAGAAGAAACTATGAAAAAACGCTAGCAATATACCGGTTATATCACAATAAATAACCTCTTACTCTTATATTGAATAGCTTTTAATGTAATGTAAGATACGTATAGGTGCAAATTAATTCTAAAAAGAGAGATTTTCACTTTCACTTGTAGGAAAACAGATATATTATACACTGATAACTATTTAAAATATGAAAACACTAAATTCTTTTTGGTGTATAGCAATACAATAAGAAAACTACTTTATATATACAATAACGCTACATTTTTAGAAGAAACTATGAAAAACGCTTGCATTATACCGTTATATCACAATAAATAACCTCTTCCTCTTCTATTTAATAGGCTTAAGGTAATGTAGCTACTTTATAGGTGCAAATTATTTAAAAGGAGATTTTATACTTCAATTTGTAGGAAAACAGCTATATATCACCGATAAATAGATAATATCATTGAAAACACTACATTTTATTGGGTTTATAGCAATATGATAAAATAAAAAACTACTTGGATATATACAATAACGCTACAGTTTAAAAGCCACTATGAAAAAAACGCTAGCAATATACGTTATATCACAATAAATAACCTCTTATTCTTCATTAATAGCTTAAGAATGTTAAGTACTTATAGGTGCAAAATTATTCTAAAATAGCGGATTTTATACATGCAATTTGGTAGGGGGGAAAACCGCTATATATCACCTATAACTAGCTAAAAATCATTGAAAAAGAACACATTTGGGGTATTATAAAGCATAATCATAACGTAAATCCTTCTATTAATGATATAACACTACAATTAGTCAGAAATTCAGAAAAAACAAGGTAGAATATACAATTGTACACAATATAGAGTGGTCAAACTCCTTATTATAGCTTACGTAGTTTAAAATAGCAATTTCTAACGAAAACACTTAAGTCCACATTTGAATTTTCGCAGTCACAAAAAGGGCGAATATATGTCAATTTCGGACATTTTTAGCCCTTCAAAAAATACCATTAAAATACTTGAAAAAAAACGTTGTTTTTTAACACAAAAAGAATAAATTAATACATAAAATTACATGAAAAAGACATATTTAAGCTTATAATATTGTATAATATTGTGTAAACGTGCTGAATAATGTTAATTTCGAACTTTTAGCTTCAAAAATCCAGTAATTGTGTAAAAGTGCTGAATAATGTTTAAATTTGACAATTTTAGGCTTTCAAAAATACATTAAAACACTTGAAAAAACGTTGTTTTTAAGATTAAATTTGCGACGAAAATTTCATCGAAAAATACATATTTTTAGCTCAAACAATGTCAATATAGTTGTGTAAAAGTGCTGAATAATGTCAAATTTTGTACCTTATTTAGCATTTCAAAAAATACAATAAAATTCCTTGAAAAAAACAATGTTTTAAGATTAAAAATTGATATCTAAATTCATTGATAAAATACATATTTTTTAGCTATTAATTTTGTAAAAATATAGTTGTAGCAATATAAAAAAGCATTAGCTACAGATATAAATAAATATACTTCAATTTGTAGAAAAAAACAACTCTTCATGATAAACTAGCTAAAATCATTGAAAACACTACATTTTATGAGTTTACAGCAATTATAGTAAGTAAATTACTGGTATATATACAATAACGCTAGAGTTTACAAGAAAACTATGAACAACGCTTGCAATAGACGTTATATCACACCTAATAACCTCTTATCTGTATTTAATAGCTTATGTAAATTAGCTATAGAAGGTGCAAATTATTCGAAAAAGAGGTTTTATATAGCAATTGTAGGAAAACAATTATATACACTGATAACTAGCTAAAAATCATTGAAAAACACTAATTTTAAGGGTTTATAGAATATAATAAGTAAATAATACTTGTATATGTACAATAAACGCTACAGTTTAACAAGAAACTCATGAAAAACATTGCAATATAACGTTATATCAACAATAAATAACCGCTACTCTTCTATTTATTAGGCTTAAGGTAGTGTAGCTACTTATACGTGCAAATTATTCTAAAAGGAGGAATGTTATACTTCTAATTTGTAGGAACAGCTCTATATCACCGATAAATAGCTAATATCATTGAAAAAACTACATTTTAAGGGTTTTATAGCAATATGATAAGTTAAAACTAATTGTATATCTTACAACAACGTTACAGTTTAGAAGAAACTATGAAAAAAACGCTTGCAACTATACCGTTAGATCACAATAAATAACCTCTATTACTCTTATATTTAATAGCTAAGTAATGTAAGCTACTTATAGGTGCAAATTATTCTAAAAAAAGGATTGTATACTTCAATTTGTAGGAAAACAGCTATATATAACCGATAAATAGCTAATATCATTAAAAACACTACATTTTATGGGTTTATAGCAATGATAAATAAAACTACTTGTATATATAAAATAACGCTACAGTTTACAAGAAACTATGAAAAACGCTAGAAAATTTTACCGTTATATCCCAATAAAAAACCTCTTATTCTTCTATTTAATAGCTTAATGTAATGTAAGCTACTTATAGGTGCAAATTATTCTAAAAAGAGGATTTTATACTTAAATTTGTAGGAAAACAGCTATATATCACCGATAAATACTAATATCATTGAAAACACCTACATTTTAAGGATTATAGCAATATGATAAGTTAAACTATTTGTATATATACAATAACGCTACAGTTTACAAGAAACTATGAAAAACGCTTGCAATATACCGTTATATCACAATAAATAACCTCTTACTCTTCTATTATTAGTTTAATGTAGTGTAAGCTACTTATAGGTGCAAATTATTCTAAAAGGAGGATTTTATACTTCAATTTGTAGGAAAACAGCTATATATCCCGATAAATAGCTAATGTCATTGAAAAAACTACATTTTAAGGGTTTATAGCAATATGATAAGTAAAACTACTTGTATATTTAAAAAAAAACGTTACAGTTTAGAAGAAACTATGAAAAACGCTTGCAATATACCGTTATATCACAAAAAATAACCTCTTACTCTTCTATTTAATAGCTTAATGTAATGAAAGCTACTTATAGGTGCAAATTATTCAAAAAAGGGGATTTTCTACTTCATTTTGTGGGAAAAACAGCTATATATCACTGATAACATTTAAAATAATTGAAACACTACTATTATGGGTTTATAGCAATACAATAAGTAAAACTACTTGTATATATACAATAACGCTACATTTTTAGAAGAAACTATGAAAAACGTTTTCCCAATATACCGTTTATCACAAAAAATAACCTCTTACTCTTCTATTTAATAGCTTAATGTAATGTAAGCTACTTATAGGTGCAAATTATTCTAAAAGGAGGATTTTATACTTCAATTTGTAGGAAAACAGCTATATATCACCGATAAATAGCTAATATCAATAAAAACACTACATTTTAAGGGTTTATAGCAATATGATAAGTAAAACTACTTCCCATATATACAATAACGCTACAGTTTACAAGAAACTATGAAAAACGCTTGCAATATACCGTTATAACCCCCAAAAAATAACCTCCTACTCTTTTATTTATTAGCTTAATGTAATGAAAGCAAACTTATAGGTCCAAATTATTCAAAAAAAAACGATTGTATACTTCAATTTGTAGGAAAAACAGCTATATATCACCGATAACTAGCTAAAATTATTGAAAAGAACACATTTTGAGGGTAATAAAGCATTATCATAAGGTAAATTCCTTCTATTAATGATATAACATTACAATTAAAAAAAACTATGAAAAACAAAGTATAATATCAATTTTATCACAATATAGAGTCTCAACATCTATTATAACTTACAGTAGTTTAAAATAGCAATTTCCAACGAAAACAAATATAATTCCACATTTTTTAAAATTTTTCTATCAAAAAAGGGCTGAATAATGTCAATTTTCGACATTTTTTTGGCCCTTAAAAATGCATTAAAACACTTGAAAAAACGTTGTTTTTAAGAATAAAATTGATACATAAATTTCATTATAAATACATATTTTAAGCTCATAATATTGTAAAATATAGGTGTGTAAAAGTGCTGAATAATGTCAAATTTCGACATTTTTTTTTGGCCTAAAACAATACATTAAAACACTTGAAAAAACGTTGTTTTTTTGATTTAAAATTGAGACCTAAATTTCAAGAAAAATTATTATTTTTAGCTCTAACATTGTAAAATATAGTTGTGTAAAAGTGCTGTATAATGTCAAATTTTCGACATTATTTAGCCTTTCAAAAATACATTAAAATACTTGAAAAAACATTGTTTTTAAGTTAAAATTGATATCTAAATTTCATGAAAAAAACATATTTCTAGATATTAATTTTGTAAAATATAGTTTTAGCAAATATAAAAAGCTATTTTGCTACAGATATAAGAAAAATACTTCAATTTGTAGAAAAAAACACTCTTCACTGATAACTAGCTAAAATCATTGAAAAAAACTACATTTTATGGGTTTATAGCAATATGATAAGTAAAACTACTTGTATATATACAATAACACACAGTTTACAAGAAACTATGAAAAACGCTTACAATATACCGTTAAAATCACAATAAAAAAACCTCTTACTCTTCTATTTAATAGCTTTTAAAGTAATGTGGGCTACCTATAGGTGCAATTTTCTAAAAAGACGATTTTATACTTCAATTTGTTGGGAAAAAAGCTATATATCACTGATAACTAGCTAAAATCTTGAAAACACTACATTTTATGGTTTATAGCAATATAATAAGTAAAACTATTTGTCTATATACAATAACGCTACAGTTTAGAAGAAAATTAAAAAACGCTTGCCAAAATACCGTTATATCACAATAAATAACCTCTTACTCTTCTATTTATTAGCTTAATGTAGTGTAAGCTACTTATAGGTGCAAAATTCTTCTCAACAGGAGGATTTTATTACTCAATTTGTAGAAAAAGCTATATATCACCGATAAATACTAATGTCATTGAAAAAAAACTACATTTTAAGGGGTTTTATAGCAATATGATACGTAAAACTACATTGTATATTTACAAAACGTTAGCCGTTTAGAAGAAACTATGAAAACGCTTGCAATATAAACCGTTTAATCACAATAAATAAACCTCTTACTCTTCTATTTACTAGCTTTAATGTCATGTAGCTACTTCTTAGGTGCAAATTATTCTAAAAAGAGGATTTTCCTACTTCATTTTGTAGGAAAACAGCTATATATCACTGAGAACTATATTCAAATAATTGAAAACACTACTATTATGGGTTTAGCATACAATAAGTAAACTACTTGTATATATAAAATAACGCTAAAGTTTAGAAGAACGATGAAAAACGCTTGCCATATACCGTTATATCACAATAAATAACCTCTTGACTCTACATTTATCGCTTAATGTATGTCAGCTACTGTATAGGTGCAAATTTATCAAAATGGAGGAGGATTTTATACTTCCATTTGTAGGAAAACAGCTATCTATCACCGATAAATAGGCTAATATCAATGAAACACTACATTTTAAAGGGTTTATAGCAATATGATAATTAAACTACTTAGCATATATACATAACGCTACAGTTCAAGAAACATGAAAAACGCTTTGCAATATACCGTTATACCACAATAAATAACCTCCTACTCTTTTATTTATTAGCTAATGTAATGTAAGCTACTTATAAGTCCAAATTTATTCTAAAATAACTATTGATACTTCATTGTAGGAAAACAGCTATATATCACCGATACTAGCTAAAATTCTTGAAAAGAACACTTTGAGGGTATAAAGCATTATCATAGGTAAATTCCTTCTATTACTGATATAACATTTACATTAAGAAGAAACTATGAAAAACACGTATAAAATATCATTTTATCACAATATAAGAGTCTCAACATCATATTATAAGCTTACGTAGTTTAAACAGCAATTTCCAACGAAACGAAATATAATTCCACATTTGAATTCTACTATCAAAAAAGGGCTGAATAATGTCAATTTTTCGACATTTTTTTGGCCCTTAAAAAATGCCCTTTAAACACTTTGAAAAAAACGTTGTTTTTTAGAATAAAATTGAACATAAAATTATCATTATAAATACATATTTTAGCTCATAATAGTGTAAAATAAGGTGTGTAAAAGTGCTGAATAATGTCAATTTCGACATTTTTTTGGCCTAAAACAGTACATTAAAACACTTGAAAAAACGTTCTGTTTTTTACGATTAAAATTGAGACCTAAATTTCAGAAAAATTATTATTTTTAGCTCATACCATTGTTAAAGATAGTTGTTAAAAGTGCTGTATAATGTCCAATTTCGACATTGATTTAGCCGTTCAAAATACATTAAAATACTTGAAAAAAACATTGTTTTTAAAGTTAAAATTGATATCTAAATTTCATGAAAAATACATATTTTTCTAGATATTACATTTGTAAAATTAGTTGTAGCAAATAAAAAAGCTATTTTGCTACAGATATAAAGAATATAACTTCAATTTGTAGAAAACAACAACGCTTCACTCGATAACTAGCTAAAATCATTGAAAACACTACATTTTTATATGGGTTATAGCAATAATGGATAAGTAAACTACTTGTAATTATACTACACTACGTTTACAGAAACTATGAAAAACGCTTACATATAACCGTTATATCTCACAATAACTACCTCTTACTCTTCTATTTACTAGCTTAATGTAAGTGTGGGCTACCTAATAGTGCAATTATCTAAAAGAACGATTTTTATTCCTTCAATTTTGTTGGAAAACAGCTATATCTCACTGATAACTAGCTACAATCATTGAAAACCTAATTTTATGGGTTTATAGCAAATATAGTAAGTAAAACTATTTGTCCTATATACAATACCGCTACAGTTAGAAGAACTATGAAAAACGCTTGCAATAACCGTTATATCACAATAAATATACTCTTACTCTTCATTTACTAGCTGATGTAATGTGCTACTTATAGGTGGCAATTATTTTAAAACGAGGAATTTTATACATTCCAAATTTGTAGGAAACACGCTATATAATCACCGAATAATCAGCCTAATATCAATGAAAAAACTACATTTTAAGGTTTAAGTAGCATATGATAAAGTTAAACGAGTTTTCATATATCAATAACGGCTGTAGAAAAAAGAGTTTTTAACAATAAACTATGAAAAAGGCTTGCATATACCGTTTAATCACAATAATAACCTCTTACTCTTCTATTTATTGCTTAATGTACTGTAAGCAAGGTGCATATAGGTGCATAGTATTCACAAAAGAAGAGGAAGGAAAAGGGAGCGGAAGGAAAAAGGGGGGGAAAGGAAGAAAAAAAAGAGATGAAAGAAACGAGAGAGAAAGAAACGGAGAGAAGAAGGGAAAGAAAAAAAGAGGATGGGAAGAGAAGGAAGGGAGGGGAGGAAAGGAGAGGAGGAGGAAAAATAGGAGGGGAAACGATAGGGATGGGAGGAAAAGAGAGTAAGAAAAAAAGTGATAAAAGGGTGGAAAAAAGGGGGAAAAAAGGAATAGAAGAAATGTATAGAATTAAGAAGCGGATAAATAACAGATAGTAACAGAAAGGAAAGGAAGAGAAGATAGGGCACATCCAAAAGAGAAGAGGGAGAAGAAGAGGAAAAAAGGAGAAACAGGAAGATGAGAAAAAGAAAGAGTAAACATGAAGAAATAAAATTAAAAATCTAACAACAAAGAGATCGAGAAGGGAATGAGAGAACAGAGAGTAGTTCAAAAAAGAAGATGTAATAAAGGGTAAAAATGGTGGAAAAGATAAAATAAGAAAAAAAAAGTAAGAAAGGAAGGAAATTTTTATAACTTCATTTGTAGGAAACAGCTATATATCACTACTAACTGCTAAAATCATTGAAACAACTAACATATTTATGGTTTATAGCAATATCTAAGTGAAAAAAGAAAACTACTTGTATATATACAATAACTTATAGTATTTAGAAGACTATGAAAACGCTGGCAATATACCGTTATATCACAATAATAACCTCTTACTCTTGTATTTAATAGCTTCAATGTAGATGTAAGCACTTATAAGGTGCAAATTATCTAAAGAGGGATTTTCTATATCAATTTTGTAGGAAAACAGCTATATATCACTGATTAAATAGCTAAAATAATTGACAACCACTACATTTTAAGGGTTTTATAGCATATCATGAAGTAAAACTACTCGTATATGTAACAATACCGCCACTACCGTTTTACAAGAACTATGAAAAACGCTTTTGCATATACCGTTAGTATCACAATAAATACCCTCTTACCCTCCTCTATTTTAGTACTTACTGTATGTGTACGCTACTTATAGGTGCAAATTATTCTAAAAGAGATTTTATACTTTCAATTTTAGAAACAGCTTTATATATCACCGATAATAGCTAATAATCATTGAAAAAACTACATTTTAGGGTTTATAGCAATATGATAAGTACAACTACTTGTATATTTTCAAAAACGTTCGTTTAGAAGAAACTTATGAAAACGCTTGCAATATAACGTTTATTATCAACAATAAATAACTCTTACTCCTTCTATTTTAATAGCTTTAATGTATGTAGCTACTTATAGGTGCAAATTATTCTAAAAAGAGATTTTCTACTTCAATTGTAGGAAACAGCTATCTATCACTGATAACTATTTAAAAATAATTGAACACTACTTTGATGGGTTTATAGCAATACAATAAGTAAAACTCTTGTATATATACAATAACGCTACAGTTTCACAGACTATGAAAATCGCTTGCAATATCCCGTTTATAATCACAATAAATAACCTCTTACTCTTCTATTTAATCGCTTGGTATGTAAGCTACTTATAGGTGCAATTATTCAAAGATGGCATTTTATCTTCATTTGTAGGAAACAGCTATATATCACCGGATAATAGCTATATAATTGAAAACGCCACTACCTTTTATGGGTTCTAGCATATGATAAATACAACTACATGTATATATACAATAACGCTACAGTTTACAAGAAACTATTAAAAACGCTAGCAATATACCGTTATACACTCACATAAAATACCTCTTATTCTTCTATTTAATAGCTTAATGTAATGTAACTACGTATGGTCAATTATTCTAAAAGAGGATTTTGATTAATACTTTCAATTTGTAGGAAAACGCTATATATCACCAATAAATAGCTATTGATCATTGAAAACTACTACATTTTAAGGATTTATACAATATGATAAATTAAATTTTGTATATATACAATAACGCTACAGTTTACAAGAAACTAGGAAAAAGGCTTGCAATATACCGTTTATATCACCCTTAAATAACCTCCTACTTTCTATTTATTAGCTTAATGTAATGTAAAGCAAGGTGCATATAGGTGCTTTATTCTAAAAAGAGGCTTTTTATACATCCATTTGTAAAAACCGCTTATATTATCACTGATAATAGCTAAAATCATTGAAACACTACAATTTTATGGGTTTATAGCATATAATAAGTAACTACTTGTATTATATACATAACGCTACAGTTTAGAAGAAACTATGAAAAACGCTTGCAATAGAACCGTTTTCACAATAAATAACTTACCTTCCATTTACTAGGCTTAATGTAATGATAAGCTACTTATAGGTGCAATTATTCTAAAAAGAGAGTTTATACACCGTTTGTAGGAAAACAGCTATATATCACCGATAAATACTCATATCATTGAAAACACTACTTTAAGGGTTTAAAGCAAATTATACTTAAACTACTTGTTTTATATACAATAACGCTACAGTTACAAGAAGTATGACCAACGCTTGCAATATACCTTTATCATAATAAATACCTCTACTCCTCTATTTATTAGCTTAATGTATGTGAAAGCTACTTAATAGTGCAATTATTCCTCAAAAAAGGATTGTATATTTCAATTTGGTAGGACCACAGCTCTATATCACCGAATCTTAGCTAAATCATTGAAAGAACAACGTTTGAGGGTATAACGCATAATCATAACGTAAATTCCCTTCTATTAATGATAAACACTACAATTTAATAGAAATTAATGAAAACACGTATAATATCTAATTTACCCAATATAGAGTTCCCAAACTCCTATTATAAGCTTACAGTATTTAAAATAGCAATTTTCAACGAAAACACTATAATTCCACATTTTGAAATTTCGCAGTCACAAAAGGTCTGAATAATGTCACTTTCGAGCATTTTTGTCCTTCAAAATACTTAAAATACTTGAAAAAACGTTGTTTTTAAAAAAGAATATAATTTATGTATTAATTTTCTTCTTTTTTAAAAACAACGTTTTTTTCAAGTATTTTAATGTAATTTTTTGAACGACTAAAAAATGTCGAAAATTGACATTTATTCGCCTTTGTGTGACTGCGAAATTCAAAAAGTTGAATTATAGTTTTTTTCGTTAGAAATTTGCTATTTTAAACTACTGTAAGCTTATAATAGATTTGACACTCTATATGTGTACATTGGTATATTATACGTGGGTTTTTTTCATAATTTCTTATTATTGTAGTGTTATATCATTAATAGAAGGAATTTACGTTATGATTATGCTTTATCCCTCAAAATTGTTCGTTTCATGATTTTGCTAGTTATCGGTGATATATAGCTGTGTTTCCTACAAATTAAATTACATCATTTTTTTAGAATATTTGCACCTATAATAGCTTACACTACATTCAGCATAATAATGAGATGAGAGGTTATTTATTATGATATAAGGTATATTTGCAGCGTTGTTTTCATACTTTCTTGTAAACTGTAGCTTTATTGTCTAATAAACATTAGTTTAAGTTATCATATTGCTTTAACCCTTAAATGTAGTGTTTTCAATGAATTAGCTAATTTATTCGTGATATATAGCTTGTTCCTCAAATTGATGTAAAAATCCTCTTTTAGATATTTGCACTATAAGTAGCTTCCATTGACTTAAGCTTATTAAATGGAATAAAAAAAAAGAAGGGTTAAGAGGTTATTTATTGGTGTATAACTGTATATTGCAAGCGTTTTCATAGTTTTCTTCTCACTGTAGCGTTATTGGTATATATCAGTACGTTTTACTTATTATATTGCTATAACCCTAAAATGTAGTGTTTTCAATGATTTTTAGCTAGTTATCCGGATATACAGCTGTTTTTCCTACAAATTGATGTATAAAATCCTCTTTTTAGAATATATGCACCTATATGCACCTTGCTTACATTACATTTAAAGCTAATAATAGAATAGTATGAGGTTTATTTATTGTGATATAACGGTATATTCAAGCCTTTTCATATTTCTTGTAAACTTGCGTAGCGTTTATTGTATATATACAAAATTTCTTATCATCTTCCTATAAACCTTAAAATGTATTGTTTTCAATGATAATAGCTATTTATTGGTGATATATACTGTTTTTTCCTACAAATTGAAGTATAACATCCTCTTTTTTAGAATAATTTGCACCTATATTAGCTTACTTACATTAAGCTATTAAATATAAGAATAAGAGGTTATCTTATTGTGATATAACGGTATATTGCTAGCGTTTTTCATAGTTTCTTGTTACTGTAGCGTTATTGTAATATATAACATGTAGTATTTATTTATCATATTGCTATTAACCCATAAAATGTAGTGTTTTCAATATATTAGCTTATTTATCGGTGATTATATAGCTGTTTCCTACAAATTGAAGTATAAAATCCTCCTTTTAGAATAATGTTTGCACCTATATTAGCTTACATTACATTAAGCCATTCAATAAAGGTAAGGTTATTTATTGTGATTAACGGTATATTGCAGCGATTTTCATAGTTTCTTTTAAACTGAAGCGTTATTGTATAGATACAAGTAGTTTTACCTTATTGTATTGCTATAAACCCATAAAGGGTCGTTGTTTTTTTTCAATATTTTAAATATTATCAGTGATATTAGCTGTTTTCCTCCAATTAGAATAGAAAATCCTCTTTTAGAATAGTTGCACTATAAGTAGCTTACATTACATTAAGCTATTAAATAGAAGAGTAAGAGTTTAGTTTATTGTGATATAACTG
>JACEEZ010001472.1:0-17360 GCA_016584305.1 Chionoecetes opilio | reverse complement strand
ATTTTTGATTTTTTGCCTTCTGAAAGCACACCACGGCACCTTGCCGTGACGCAGCGTTGATTGTTGTGTTAAGAATTCTGAAATTTTGAACAGACTTTTTGTGTGTTTACGAACAATGCATTCTGTCCAAACCCAAGTTTCAGTAGTGACATACTGATTGTGGATGAAAACAAAGGAACCATTGTACTATGCCACTGACCTTGGGTCTGAGTGTGTGTGTAACATTGATTGCAGTGCCAGTCAGGGAAGATTGGAGAGCCGTCGTTTGGCACCATTCTGGAGACGGGTTAGATTAGTACCATGCAGTGTAAATGATGTCTGCGAAAATCCATAAAATCTCCTTATTTTGAGGTTAAGACTTGAATATTTGAGTTTTTAGCATTGCCATCAATCAGTCTTATTTATTACTGTACTATTGTAGTCATGGATTGATTTACTTTTCCTTAAATCTTAACTAAGTAAATTTTTTAAATCTCAATATTGTTAATATATTATAATATTTTAAATCTCAAAATTGTTAAATATATTATAATATTTTGTAAATTTTCTCTAAATTGTTAAATATATTATACAGTCTATTAGATATTGTATGTTTTAAACAACAGGGAGTAAATATTTATCTCTGAATATTAGTTTTCAAAAGTAAGTTTGAAGTTTGGAGTTAAACGTGATCCTGCAGAGTCCAGAACTGTGCTGAATGCAATGTCACAGTGTTGATAATGTGAAGGGCTGATGGATGAATTAAGTAAGGATTTTGTTTTCATTTGGCAATAAAGTAATTTGAAGATCCAAAGACTATGTATAGAGTAGTAGTCTTTTGGGAAATCCTTGACTTGATAAAGGAGCAAAGAAAGATTTATGTAATGTGTAGAATAATTTCTGAATCATGTTATGGCTGATGCTAATGTGAGTTTCCCCTCATGCATAAATGAAGGAAAACAGATGCAGAGAGAGTGAAGGGCATTTTTTTGTGTTGCCTGTGTGTGTCGTGTCCCAATGCACCGAATACAGCCGTCCTCCCAGGGGGTGAGGAGGGCCCTGGTGCAGCATTATTACAGAGGTGAATGGAGATCTATTTTGTCTTACTATTTTTATATGTCATGTGTTCTCATGTGTTGAATAAACCGTGCTAGATCACTTTTATATAAATGTATTCTTAAGACTTTTCAAAATTACGAGTTGCCTTGCTGCATTAGCGTGAATGCTTGGACTGTTAAAGTGTGACAGTTGTGGATATGTTACCGTCCAGAACATGAGTATTTTTACTTGAAATAAATGTGGATAGCTAGGATACATTCTTATATGTTTATATTATCCTCTCACACTATTAATACAGTGTGGTCGTGATGATACATCAGACACGTTTCCACGGAGCCTTACCCTCCCTCTATAACCCTGTTCAAGTTCCTCTCACTGTGCCAACATGTCCTAATATTCTGGCCCCCTCTTTCTTGCCCATATCATTCTCTTCCCTCATTTTGTCTCCCGTCTTGGCGGACATTCTCCCGGAATCGTCCTCCTTTTTCCGGAAAATTTAACCTCCTTCCTCCAACACTCCACATCCTACAATCTGATTCTAAACAATCCTGCTGTTAGTGAATTCCGTTTTCTCTTCCCTCATCGTGTATCACTATTATTCTTTAACCCTGACCCTTTTAATATGCTTTGCCATAGTGCCATTATGAACCTCTGATGTCTGGCACATTCACCTGTCTTTAGGCATTAAATTCATCATACATATACTGTTTTGATTACGAGTTACTCCACAGAGAAGCAGAAAAGTTAACCATTTTGGATCCGAGTATCGTTGATATTGCAATCCTTTCGACACTAATAAAGTCTCATTGCCACAGAATGCTGCAGCTTATGAGTAAACTATCCTGAACATTCTCTGTAAATCAATCACTGTTAGTGAATTATCAATCAACATATTTCTTTGTACTGCAAAATTGATAAGTCAATATGTATTAACGATCTATTGTAAGTTATGATGTAAAGTAATATCATAGATCATAATAAAGATTAAATTGGCAAGAACAATCCTAGTAATCAGACCACTTCCTCAGGTGGTACTTACTAAGAGAGGCTGTTGACACGGTTCTTGGCACTTAAATGACACAGACTGGCAGCAAGCAACGGTCCTGCATCTCCCGGGGCTCTGTAGGAAGTCTACCATTCTTGTGTCCATTCTGATCCTGATGTGTGCCTGAACTGCCCAGGATGGGAGTATCTCATTGAATTCGCATACCTTAACTTCATAATCTTGCTATCGAATCACATTTGGGCAATATCAAACTGACTTCCTTTCTTAACACTAATGATCCTGCTACCAATGCAAGTGACATCACTTCACACTACTCATCATTACCTGAGGCTAACAGTAAAGACAGGAAGGAGGGACAGCCGGGGGGCGACGCCATCCACACATCCTCACACAGTCCTCTTCTGCTGCTCCTTCCCAATCCGTTGAGCCCAGCCTCAAGTTGCTCGCTGATATATATATATATATATACTATATATATATATTATATATATATATATATATATATATAGTATATATGTGTGCGTGTGTGTGTGTGTAGCAAACACTCTCCTTAATGAGGTGGCACATACAAAAAAATAAAAATCTGCTTTTGTCGCCTTCTACAACACCTAGGTTGACAAGAGACCTACACTCTGCATTCCATGGCTCCAGGCTGGCACTACGGCTATAAGCCATTAGCCACACAGACGACCTGCATCACAGAGCAGCATCAACTAGTGCAGAGAGTGGTGGGCTCTGCATCCCTACACCAATCTTTAGTCCTTTGGTAGTATTTACATATATATCCTAAACGTAAACACATCACTTCAACATTAAACATTATTAAATGAAGAGCTTTAAGATTGTTGCAAATGCTATGAAAATGGTGAATAACATTACATAGCATTAACAAAAATGACATAAGCTATTGAGATGAACAAAAGTGCGAGAGTTATGTTCAAGGGTATCATGATTGTATTCCTTTCAAATGACTGTCTTTTTGAGGCTACATACATTGGTTCTATTTCTTGTAGGGATGTTTTCTGATCTCTGAATAGTAGGCCATTTAACAAAAAATCCTACACACTTAAATTTCTATCGAGTGTTGAATAAAAAAAGTACATTAAAGCATTGAAATTTATTGATATAATTATACTTTTTAAAGCATAGTACTATTTCTAGCGCCCATTATAAGTTTAACTAAGGTAACACTTGCATGATTATAAACCTAAATATAAAGGAGGTGAAAACTAATGTGCACATATTTGCTAAGGTATTATAATAAATCATCCTGAACTGGCTCCTAGAACACCCAGCTGAACTGTGCATTGACTTCACTTTTTAACAGCTCACAAAAAAAAATTCAAGACTCATCTCAACACATTTTTGGGCAGCAAAATTCAACAGCTTTATAGTGATAGTTTCTGATCATTTTCTGAAGATTCAATCATTTATCACCATCCCTCAGGTGACAGATATCAGAGCTGATTTTTTTGTGTGCCTGATAAAAGATTTAGAATATCAGTACAGAAACATGTTTCAGGTGTGTTGCAATGTAAGTAAAAGATCAATCAAGAAATATCAAATAAATAAAAAGCAAAGGTAACATTTCCTGCGGTGCCATTACTTCATGGTACACTAGCCAATAACATAGATTGAAGATGTTCCTCTAATGTTCATATCACAGAATAATTCTACACAATGAAAGTAAACCTAGATCATGTTTATTCATGTATAACACTGCATTAAGTTCCATAAAGCTCCATATAAAGTACATCATCTCAAGACTTGTAGGCCTCAATCATGACCATTAAATTGCATTTGAAAAAACAACTTCAAGATATATTGAAACTGAAAAAAAATAATAATAATAATAATGGATATTGACTTGAAGATGTAAGTGGTGCATGGAAACAAAAATTTCCTGGAAAATCTACAGGAAAGAGGGGGGGGGGGGGGGGGACCATAGTTTTGCAAGTCATCAAACCTTGTAATCAATTAACTAACATTCACAACACATGAATATTACTGTAAGCGATCAGTGCAGAACTTAATGCAAGCGATAGTGGGTATCATAAATGTTCTTCCAGGATGCTCGTTATAAAACAAAATATCGTCTTGACAGGCTGCAAGGCTGGTGTGCACATTGCCCTCCTCCTCTTGCTGGGTGTTAGGGAAGGTTCAGAATGACTTCCGTTAAGAACTCATCAGGATTCTCTATTTCATGTAGTAAGCCTGAAGAAAAGAGAATAATGTTATGTCATTTTTTTTTATTATGGTCAAAATGCAGTAAGGAAGCCGCGCCCCCTGCCTCCCCTTCTATTCTACGGGGCAGCTGATTGGTGCATTCCTCGTATCATCACTACCAATCACAATATCTTCACTACTTAACAGCAGCGTGACCACTGCACAGAGCAATCTTCACTACAAAGGGTGACAAAATAAAAATCCCTCTTATGATTTTTTCAATGAAACTCACCCACAACATCACAGAATTCTGCAAAGGATGCGAGGGCAGCAGTTCTTCTTGGTACATGGAGCATCTTTGAGGAGGCTTCCACCAGACTTGATCATTGTGACGCACAAACTCTGCCACGTTGACGCTCCATTCTCCATCACTGCTTGCCTTCTGTAAATATAACATGACAAAAAAAACATATCAATTAAGTTTCAATTTTTTTTGTTTGATTTCACACCATTTCGGGGAGAAGAAAATAACTTGTGATTTATGTGGGGCGGAAAAGGAGGACTTAAAACATTTTCTGCTATGGTGCCCAGCCTACAGTAATGAAAGAAAGAAAAGTGTGAGGCTACAACAACCTTACCTAGAGGAGGAAGAGGATATAGTGGGGGAGTATTTGTTTGGAGAAGGGGAATGTGGAAGAAACAAAAAGAACAATCAACAGTTTTTGGATGACCAGAGAAAATAGAAGAAAGAAAAAGAAAGAAACTAATAAGATAGAATAAGAGAAGACAACTAATTAAAGACCCAGACAGCAAGAAGAAACACGTCAGGAGTGCCGTTGAAAAAGGCCAGACTCCCGACCCACAACTGAACTGAACTGAACCATTTAATAATAGTTTTTAGATGAAATATATGGCAATAATACTGGTGGATACTAATACTATATCAAGAACCTACTTGGCACATCCTTAAGCCAATCAACCCACCTTGAAGAACAGGTTGTAAATGCCGTCAACAAGAGCCCAAAATATTGCAGCATGTTTGTACACGGCCCAGTCCTTTGTGTCTTTATCCACCACCTTGTTGTTCTGGGGGGGGGTGGGGGGAGATGGAGCGCGTGTGGGCCGCGGCCAGGAGCCGTTGCAGGTAGGTCACCTTGAGGGTTGCCCACTTAGTCGGGGAATACACAGCCAGGCCTAACACACCCATGTAGAACACTCCCTCCGCCTCGTAACCCACTTCAATCCACCGGTCTCGGTTGGCTTCATAGAAAGTGGACAGCTTTTTCTCTTCTCTACTTGCAGCACGAGTCCTACCAAAAGAACAAAATATATAGCCAAATTGATGGTGCTCCTAAAATATCTTTCATTTGGGGGGGGGGGGGAGAGAGAGGAGAGGAGAAGAGAGAGAGAGAGAGAGAGAGAGAGAGAGAGAGAGATGAGAGAGAGATGAGAGAGAAGAGAGAGAGAGAGAGAGAAAAAAAAAAAAATCTAATAACCTCTCATAAAACTTCATTGCGATATAATTTGTTAAGTATTACAGTAAAACCTCTCGTATTCGGACCCTCATTATTCGGACTTTGACATTATTCGGACCTCCTCCCGTTTTTTAAGTTTTTTTTAGGGGTCGAAATTTCCTAGCTATACTATATATACACCTAGATATTTTTTTTTTTTTTTTTTTTTTTTTCATATCCCCCCATTATTCGGATCCTTGCATTACTCGGACCACTCCTTGGCCCAATTAGTCCGAATACGAGAGGTTTTACTGTACAAGCATTTATTTTTTATCCGTGATTTATAGTGGAAAATTGGATTAAAGTCATGTGGAGCCCTGCTGTTTGCCCGGCAGGCCTGGCTGGTGTGGCTACTCACGTGTTGATGACATAGACAGCCATGTGCAGGATGTAAGGGATTAAGTTCATGTTGGATTGCCGGCCGCCACCGCCACTGTCGTCACTGAAGGACTTTCTCATTGGCAAACCTCAGAAGCAGCAGTTTCAGGTCATGTAATGTTGAGGAGTAATTTATATCCCTGAAACAGATCATAGATAAGAATTTCAAAGCTGCTTTTTTTGAAATCCTCACAAAATATTTTAGTTTCAGAATTATGACAAAAATATTAGCAAAGGAGATGAAAGCATGTTGCATTCATGGCTCTGAATAAGATAAGACATAGATACTGTTTCCTGCCCTGGCCTTAACTCCTTCACGCCCAGATCTTTCCTGGGCTATAAAAAATTGTATGTTGTCGAGTCATGAATTACAAATAACTGAATATGCCAAATTAGCTAGTGGACAAGGATACTAAACAAGTCATAGCTATAAAATATTGCTTATATTCACTAAAAATCGTCTAATGGCACCCAAATTACAATGGAAATACGTTCTGGCCTCAAGGGGTTAAATCCTATGCAACACAGCACCAACCTGTGAGTGGTGCTTTCCTGCAGGTAGGTGTTGTGGCGCGCCAGGCAGGACGCAAACGCCGACTCGGGAACCTGTGGCCCCCAGAGTGGCAGCAGACCGTTGGCCCGGGTGTTGGCGTTGTGCAGGGCCGCGCTGTCCCACTCATCCCGCGCCCTCGACGACCTTTAATGGAGCCAAGACCTTAAGTATCAGTGCCTGTATTTGCATCTTCTTGGCCTCAGTATGAGACTTCTATGTGGTGGTGGTTTTTTTTTTTTTTTTTTTTTTTTTTTTTTTTTTTTTTTTTTTTTTCCCACAAAGAACTGGCCAAGGGCAAAAACAAAAACGAAGTATAAAAAAATCCCACTAAATTGCCAGTCCCTATAAAGAAGACAGTAAGAGAATATAAAAAGGTGGGCCAATTTAGTTCTGTTCCACTCATCCCACGCCCTCGACGACCTTCAAGTACAGCCAAGACCATGAGTATCAGTGCCTGTGTTTGCATCTTCTAGGCAGACTGTATGAGACTTAATTTTTTTTTTTTTTTTTTTTTTTTTTTTTACATCACAAAGGACTGGCCAAGGGGAAAAAAAAAAAAAAAAAAAAAAAAAAAAAAACGCTTCATTGCCATTCCCTATAAAGACGTAAGAGAATATAAAAAAAAAAAAAAAAAAAAAAAAAAAAAAAAAAAAAAAAAAAAAAAAAAAAAAGGGAGGGGGGGGGGGGGGGGCAATTTAGTTTGATTTATAATGTTACTACAATAGCAAATCTACCCTTATGCTGCTTAAATATAAATGCATAAATAGCAGGACAGTCACTACATTACAGTGGGTCGGCATTCCCTCACCTGACGGCTGCGAGGTGGCAGTCCACGTGCACCACATTGAAGTGAGACACCGTGCAGTAGCCCAGGGTCTTGTGGGGCTTATTTTCAAACTCCTCCACCACACAACGCTTGCTGAAGGTGTACACAGCCAACACCTTCTGTGGCTGGCAACGGTATCCTTCTAAGCATATTGCACAAACCTGTGACGGGAATAACACAATCAACACTCAAGTAGGCCTGTCATGTTATTATTCACCATAGCTAGTGGAGGCAAAGACCCTGCATATGCCACCCTATGCACCTATATATGTGAACCCTATGAACCTATATATGTGAACCCTATGAACCTATATATATGAACCCTATGCACCTATATATGTGAACCCTATGACACCTATATATGTGAACCCTATGAACCTATATATGTGAACCCTATGCACCTATATATATGAACCCTATGAACCTATATATATGAACCCTATGACCTATATATATGAATCCCTATGAACCGTATATTATGAACCCTATGAACCTATATATGTGACCCTATGAACGCTATATGATGTGAACCATATGCACCTATATCTATGAACCCATCGAACCCTATAGTTATATGACCCCCTATGGAGACCTATTATATATGAACCTATGACCTATTCTACTGAACACTATGAACCTATATAGACACCCTATGAACCTATATATATGTAACCACTTATGAACTAATATATATGAACCTATAACCTATATATATGAACCTCATGAACCTTATATATAGAACCCTTGAACTAATATATGAAACCCTATTGCAACCTATTCATGTCATAGTTGCAAATAGTGATTCGTAAGAAGGAAATACTTCCATGTCCTCATATGACCAAGGCCTGACCTCAATCGGCATCTCTCCCATTTTGAGAGCAAAGTGGACTGTGAAGTGTCTCGTTCCTTGTCGTTGGCTCTCAGTCCCAGACGCTCAGTGCTCGTCTTCTTCCTCGTCTCCATGGCCAGGCCTTCTTCTCCTGCGGGTCGCCGCCTCACTCCTCACTGTGTAAAATCCATTCACAACTTTACAGCCACAAACTTTCTTCAATATTACAGGTTGATGAATATTGATGTAAAAATCATCATTAGGATAGTGCTGAAACTCCAATCATGGTCTCTCAACATTAGCCTCTATTATGAGTACAAACACCAAGGCTTTACAAATCCTGAAACAATGTAAAAATGACATAATATACGTATAGCAGATCTCATCGCAAACAGCGAAGACAGGAGGCTGCCGTCAAGCAGGCAGGCGGCAACACATCACAGTACCTGGACAAGGGCATCAATCGGGTCGTCCCTCTAGCGCCTCAACAGGTTCTCGTCACACGTAAGCCCATCGTGCTTTCGTAGAGATATCTGTTCCAGACGGTGAAGCGGGGATGCAGGTGCGGCCACGGCCTGTGGTGCCGCGGTGCTTGGTGGCAGCCCTGAGCACACCAGCTGATTTTAAATCATATTAAAACTATTCTATAACCTTGAGCAAACCTAAGTCTATTATTCCATAATAAAATAAGATTGAAGGGATTTTAGAGTAACAAGCTATTTAAACTAAACAATTTGGTTCACTATAATGGTTATAATTGATCAGTGTTAGGAAAGTTCCTGTGAACTGTGACGATACTGTTGGAAAAAATGACACTACAGCTAATATTAATTTCCGACTCTTGGGGACCGAAAGATAGGTCGTAATTGGAATAGTCGGATGTGTCGGATATCACAGTACCAGAAACGTAAGACAAAATGGTAAGACTAAAAGATCAGCCTTGAAGCCGATCCTTGGTATACAGAATAAAATTCAGCTAATAAGCCACAAATCAATGTTTTCTACAAAACTAAAAAAAAAAAAAAAAAAAGTAAAATAAATGGCCAAAACAAACACAATTGTGGTGAAAAAGTCTTGTTTGACAAGTCGGACTGTTTGGAGTCGGATGTTGAAAAAATGACAGTAAAAGAGACAGTAATAAGTGAGGACACTATAAGAGTGAGAGGACCAAAGTATCTACGGATGATGGAATGGGACAGATGTATTCAAAAAATTTCCTAAGGCAATTTTTTTCAAGGAATTCTATATAAAAGTGTCAGAACAAGAACAGATCAATGGACTGATGACTATGGGACACACCGTCAGGAGTCTCAGAATTACTTCACGACGGCCAACCACAAAAAAACTCCTTGCCACTCATCATTATCAAACACTAGAAGTTTTCGTTGCTGAAGGCATGTGGGTTTCAATGTAGGCAAGACATCCTGAAGACCCAAGACAACGTAAAAACTGACGGTGGTCTTTGCCTCTCAGGAAAACAGCTAGATGAAAAAATTTGACTACATATGTGAGGGGAAAAAACAAACAAAAAAAAAAAAGTTAGGAATGTTCACAATATGATGACGGGGAGAAAAAAAAAAAAAAAAAAACAAACAAGTCCAGGAAGTTCACAATTATGACTGGGTGAAAAAAAAAAAAAAAAAAAAAAAAACAAAAAAAAAAAAAAAAAAAACCTACCTTTTGACATATGGCCCTGATGATCATATACTGAGTTGGTTTCCCGTTTTCATTGGCGGTTCAATTCGTCACGAACACACAGAAGGACTCCATTAGCAGCGTCCTCCGGGTAGTGTTCCTCGTCAAACTTCTCAAAGTCTCAACACGGGCGGAAAAGTCCCAAAAACAATCCTTTTCTCCTTGTGGCAGAACACTAGGAAGGGCACACGCGATCAGCCGCTGCCGACGAAAAGGAGAGAGAGCTGAGTAAACCAAAAATTGAACCTCTTATTTAACCCTCTTGAGCCCAACCGTTTTTCCATTGTAACTTAGTCCATTAAACGATTTTTTAGTAAATAAAGTAAATGTTTTTATAGCCTATACCAGTTTAGTATCCTTTCCACTACTAATTTGTATTTAAGTAGTTTTCGTAATCCAAAGGCTAACATCGATGATTTTATATACCAAAGGAAAGATCGGGGTGAAAGGTTATAAACCGCAAAAAAATTAAACCTCTTATTTAAACCTCAAAAAAAAAAAAAATTAAACCTCTTATTTAACCTCCAAAAAATTAAAACCTCTTATTTAAACCTCAAAAAAATAAAACCTCTTATTTAAACCTCAAAAAAATTAAACCTCTTATTTAAACCTCAAAAAAATTAAACCTCTTTTTAAACTCAAAAATTAAACCTCTTATTTAAAACTCAAAATTAAACCTCTTATTAAACCTCAAAGAAAATTAACTCTATTAAACCTCAAAAAAATTAAACCCCTTATTTAAACCTCAAATAGTAAACCACTTATTTAAACTCCAAAATTTAAGCACTTAGTTTAAACCTCAAAAAAATTAACCTCTTATTTAAAACTCAAAAAAATAAACCGTTCTTATTTAAACCTCAAAAATTAAACGACTTATTTAAACCTCAAAAATGAACCCTTATTTAGACCTAAAAACCTACTCTTAAAATCTGAGAGGATGCAAGCGAGCAGATGCAAGACTTAGTTACTACGACTTAATCTTGTTCAGAGAGGATGACAAGACTCCTCTCAACAAAAATTAGGCCCACTACCTTTCTTTATTCTCTCACTGATCTTCTTTTATAGGGACTGGCAACTGAGCGTGTTTTTTGTTTAGGGACTGGCAACTGACGTGTTTTTTGGGGGGCGGTTTTTGGACTGCAACTGGCGTGTTTTTTGTTTAGGGACTGGCAACTGAGCGTGTTTTTTGTTTAGGGACTGGCAACTGAGCGTGTTTTTTGTTTAGGGACTGGCAACTGAGCGTGTTTTTTGTTTAGGGACTGGCAACTGAGCGTGTTTTTTGTTTAGGGACTGGCAACTGAGCGTGTTTTTTGTTTAGGGACTGCAACTAGTGGTTTTTTTTTTTAGGGCTGCCAACTGAGCGGTTTTTTGTTTGGGGCTGCCAACTGAGTGTTTTTTGTTTGGGGACTGAAACTGAGCGTTTTTTTTTTGTTTGGGACGGGCAACTGAGCGTGTTTTTTTTTGGGACTGAAAAACTGAGGTTTTTTTTTTGTTTAGGGACTGCAACTGAGCGTGTTTTTTTTTTTGGGACTGCAACTGAGCGTTTTTTTTTGTTGGGGACGGGCAACTGAGCGTTTTTTTTTTGGGACTGCCTGAGCTTTTTTTTGTTTGGGGCTGCAAGGCGTGTTTTTTTTTTTAGGGACTGCCAACTAGCGTGTTTTTTTTTAGGGAGCAACTGAGCGTTTTTTTTTTTGTTTGGGGACTCCCACGAGCTGTTTTTTTTTTGGGGACTGCAACGAGCGTGTTTTTTGTTTAGGGACTGCAACTGAGCGTTTTTTTTGGTTTGGGGAAAGGGCAACTGGCGTTTTTTTTTTTGGGGACGGGCACTGGGCGTGTTTTTTGTTTAGGGCTGGAACTGAGCGTGTTTTTTTTTTAGGGCTGGCAACTGAGCGTGTTTTTTTTTAGGGACGGAACGGGCGTGTTTTTTGTTTAGGGACGGGAACTGGCTGTTTTTTTTGTTTAGGGCGGGCAACTGAGCGGTTTTTTGTTTAGGACGGGGAAACTGGCGTGTTTTTTGTTTTAGGGACTGAAAAACTGAGCGTGTTTTTTGTTTGGGGGTTGCAACTGAGCTTTTTTTTTTGTTTGGGGGATGCAACTGAGGTTTTTTTTTTTTGTTTAGGGGCTGGAAACTGAGGTGTTTTTTTTTTAGGACTGGCAACTGAGGTGTTTTTTGTTTTAGGGATGCACTGGGGGTGTTTTTTGTTTTGGACTGGCAACTGACGTTTTTTTTTTGTTTAGGGACTTAAACTGAGCGTTTTTTTTGTTTAGGGCTGGCAACTGAGCGTGTTTTTTTTTTTAGGGCTGGCACGGCGTGTTTTTTGTTTAGGCTGGCAACTAGCTTTTTTTTGTTTGGGACTGCCACTGAGCGTGTTTTTGTTTAGGGACTGCCCAACTGAGCGGGTTTTTTGTTTAGGGACGCCCAACTGACGTGTTTTTTTTTAGGGATGAAACTGAGCTTTTTTTTTGTTTGGGACTGCCAACTGAGCGTGTTTTTTTTTTTTAGGGACTGCCAATGAGCGTGTTTTTGTTTAGGGACTGCCAACGAGCGTTTTTTTTGTTTAGGGACTCCCAAACTGGCGTGTTTTTTTTTTTTTTTTGGTTTTGGCCACCTTTTGGGTTTTTTTTTTTTTTAAATAAAAACACTGTTTGTTGGATAATTGGGTTTTTTTGTTGACCTATTTTTGTTTTATGTTTTGAAACCCTCTGTGAGACTCACACCGGTGGACTGGCCCACTAGGGTGTTGTGTCTTTGCCCTTGGCCAGTCCTTTTGATGTTTAAATTTTTTTTTTTTTTAATAAAAAACCAGATTAAATGTTTGGGTATATTTTGGGGGTTCCCTATTTTGTTACCTATTTTGCCTATCCTTTACCATGACCTTGCATGACCTCGTCCGAGACTCTCCACACGGCCCTGCCATGTGCCCTTCTGGGGTTTTTGTGTGTGTATGTGGCGGGCCCGGGGCACCTGCGGGTTAATTAATGAATGCCTCACCTGACTTGGTTTTCGGGGGGAACTCGCCAATATTTGGGCAGCGGTGGATGTCCCTAGGGTGCCGCAGGTCTCCACAAACCCGTTGGACCAGCGGGCATGGGGGACGTTTTCCACCAACCGCCCCCAAACACCGTACAGGGGTCAAAAAACCTGTGTTTCTTATCTGTACGCCAATTCCCAATCCCTCCAAACAACCGACTTTTTTTCACCACCAATTGTGTCTTTTTTTGGCCATTTATTTTACTTTGTTTTTTTTTAGTTTTAGAAAAATTGATTTGGGCTTTTTATGTTTAATTTTACTTTCCTTTACCATGGTCGGCCCTTTTTAAAGCTGCATCTTTTATGTTCTATACCATTTTGTCCTTACTTTATGGTTCTGTGATATCCAAATCCCTATTCCCAAATTTTCCACCTACCTTCGTCCCCCCAAGGGCGGATAATTTAAAAATTAATCTTCTCTATCCCAGCATTCCTTGGACGTAAACAATTTTCATCTAACCCTAATTAACTCCCTTTTTACTGACCATGTGAAGGAACCTTGGAAAAACCTCGTGCTCCATCAGTTATCTTCATGTGATTCCAGGACTAGGTTGATTTTGAAAACCCTCGTTTTAAATTTAAAAAATCTAATTATTGTAAAATTTTAACTTGTTATTTCCTATTTTCTTGGTCTAAACCACAAAAATTCAGATAGCAAATTTGTCCTATGTTTTTGTGTACTGAGGTTTAAGATGGGGCAAGGAATGCTATCTCCCGAACTAATCTCCCCAAACAGATCCTACATTACCTGTGAAACAAAAATTTTGTGGTGGTGGTGTAATGAAAAACAAACCTCAAAATGTCCTGTAAAAGCACTGCCCTTTCCCAAGTTTATCCCTATGTCACTGTATTTAGTATCTGTGTGCCTTTCCCTTTCCGGAGGAGCTGCTCTGTGAGGGGGGCCCACCCGGGGTTTCCCGGCCACCCCCCGGCTCGGCTGCCACACTGCTTCAGGGTTTTAGCAGGGGGGCGATGGCGTTGAGGGACGGCACCTCAGACGCTCCCGGTTTTTACTCGTACCCGGGGTTTAAGTTTATCGTGTTGTTTGAGTGTTGGTAGAGTGGCTGTTGTTTTCCGAGGGTTTTTTAATTTATTGGGGTGTTGAGTGTTGTGATGAGTGCTGTTGTTTTCCTGGGGTTTGTTTTATTGGGGTTGTTTTAGTGTTGGGATGATGGCTGTATTTTTCCCGGGGTTTGTGTTTATTGGGTTTTGAGTGTTGGTGATGATGGCTTTTTGGTTTTCCTGAGGGTTTGTGTTTATTAGTGTTGTTTGAGTTTTGGGTGTGAGGGGCTTTTTTTTCCTGAGGTTTTTTTTATAGTGTTGTTGATTTTTTGGTGATGAGTGGCTGTTGTTTTCCGAGGTTTGTTTATATTTTGTTGAGTTTTGGGTGATGATGGCTGTGTTTTTTCCGAGGGTTTTTGTTTATTATGTGTTTAGTCTGATGATACTGGGTGTGTGCTTTCCAACTTAAGTGCATAAAAAGAGTAAGAGCTCTGATGCAGCCTCCCCTTTAAAACAATATGGAACAGTTTCAGTAACACGGTGCCAAGGGGCCCCGGCAAGGTAATCACTGATCCTCTGGAGCATTCGAGCATTACCTGGAAATATAAAAAATTGGGGATCATGCCAAAGAGCAGTCTTTATTACAGGTTGAAGTTCCCAAAATCGGGAACACCCAAAAATCGGCTATGTTCCGGGTTTTCCCCAAAAACCGGGGAGAACCCCAAAACCCGGCGCGTAGTTGCCCGGGGCGGCGCTAGGTGCCACCACACTAGGCCGCTTGGTTTTTTCCCGCCGTTTGTTTGTTGTTATTGTTCAGTGGGTTTTTGACTGTAGGTTGTGTCACTGTTATTTTGTGTACTTCTACGGTCGTTATTGGTATTATGGGTCCCAAACTCTAAACCAAAAAATTTTTTCCTGTATTTTTTTCATGTGATTTTATGCTTTTTTTCCCCTTAAAAATTTTAGTTCTAAAGTCGAAATTCCATTCTCGGCTCGGGGCTGGTCCCGAGTTGCCGAGTTTTGGGAACTTAACCCGTATTAATTGTGTCCGTGAATAGCACCTCCACGGTACAGGATGCCCACTGAAGCATGAAAAAATAAATATATATCTTAAAAATTATCTTAAAAAAATAGTGGAGCAAGGCCTGTTTTTAAGGTCTTATGGCCTTAACACTAAGCCTTGCCCCCTTGCTTTTCCGACTGCGGCACAAAGAAACTACTCAGCCATCCTGTAATTAATAGTCGGAAAAAAAATATATATTTACCCCCAACCCCGGCCCCCCACACCTTTCCCCCCCCACTTTCCAAAAGTTTATCTCCTTTCTTCATAATTCTAAAAGGAAATTGCTCACTTTACTTCTCAAACCCACTTTTCCCCCGAAGCTCTTAAAAACCTCACTCTTTCATACCAAAAAAATAGTGTGACTTTAAGGATAATATCAAGCCTTTTGATATTTTTTGCTGAAATTTTTTCCCCCTTTTGATGTTTCAAGCTGAATTCACAAGCCTTTTTGTTTTTAAACTGAAATTTTACAAGCCTTTTTAGTTTTAAGCTGAAATTCTACAACCTTTTGATGTTTCTAAGCTGAAAATTCTCAAGCCCCTTTTATGTTTTCTAACTGAAATTCTACAAGCCTTTTGATGTTTTCTAACGAAATTCTACAAGCCTTTTTATTTTTTTAAGTGAAAATTTTACAGCCTTTTTAAAGTTTGCCCCAAGTTTTTTCCCCACCCGCTCACCTCCAGGCCCCCACCTCACACATCGCCCCCATGCGATACACTTTTTCATTATCGTTCTTTTCTTCTTCTTGTCCAAAGGGCCCACAAAAATCCTCCGTGGCTCCCCAGGGGGGGGTCTCATGCGTAAACCACCCGCTGGCTACCTCACTGTTCTCGGCCAAACCCAACCCCCCTTTAAACCTGTGGAGAAAATATTGTTCTTACATACATTTTCATATTACTATCATCCATTTCATTGATGCAAATTCGAGAAAAAAATGTTTAATAGTATGGAAAATTTAAAACGCTTGGGGTGGGGGAAAAGGGAGAAAAACTGGTATTATGGTATATTGAGAACCAAAATTTCTTGTAAACCTGTAAAGATATTATTTTTCAAAAATTTTTCCCCATTTCTTTTCAGTCCATTTCTTTCCCCAAAAAAAACCAGAGAAAAAACTTTTTAAAATGAGGAAAATTAAAACGCTTGGGGAGTTCTAACGGGATATGAGAAGGGCACATGGTTTTTAGGTTTTTGTCTCCTGCTGTTGGGGTAAAATAATTCTATAAAAAAAATAAAAAAAACTGTTATGTTTTTTTGGGAAAAAAAGATTGAAATATCCCCCCCTTTGACGGGAAGATCTAGCGATATGTCTTGTTGCAGACGAGAGCTCCAGCCGCTGTGTCCTCCACGGGGCCCCCCCGCTCAAGCCCGGGCGATCTTTTCTTGACGTCCCGCATGAGGGCCCCAAACCCGAGCCCTTTCTGCTATGGGGGTTTTCCCACCATACCCCCTGCAAAAACCCCCCTTAGATAACCTACAGAAAAAACCTCTCGTATTCGGCCCTCATTTTCGGCCCTTTTTTTTTCTTTTTTTTTTTTTTTTTTTTTTTTTAAGGGTCGAAATTTCCTACTATCTATATACACCTAGAATTTTTTATTTTTTATTTATTTATTTTTTTTATATTATTTTTTTTTTTAGGGGTCGAATTTCCTAGCTAACTTAAAACCAAATTTTTTTTTTTTTTTTTTTTTTTTTTTTAAACCATCCCCCCATTTTGGGATCCTTGCATTATTTTCCCCTCCTTCCCCAATTAGTCCGAATATGAGAGGTTTTACTGTCCTAAAATTCTTGATTAAAAACTCCACTTGGGAGCGTAGCAGAGTGGTTACTCCCCGAGTGGCGTTGTCGGTGACCCGAGTTCGATCCAATGAAACCATAATCCACTTTTTAAAACTTTTTCCCCCGTCAGTGGCCTAAAAACACCCAAATGCCCTGCCCATAAATCTCCTTCGTTGCAGGCATCGGAGGAAAAGGGGGCGGCTGAGCCCCTTTAAACACAGGGGGGCACATAAAAAACCTGCCTGTGCCCCCCGGGCGAGGGGCCAACCATCACAGCCCTCAGTGAAACCCCCAGGGCCTCCATCTGACCCCGGGATCACTGCCTACAGCCTAAGGCATAAAAGTATTTAATAAAAAAAAAAAAAAAATTAAAACATATTTTAATGCCATAACATTAAAAATAACTTGGGTTTTTTAAAACATTAAAAAATTCTCTGTATTTGAGCCCAGGTTTTTGTTTTTCCCTGGAGGAAAAGTCTTCTT
>JACEEZ010001471.1:5000-35207 GCA_016584305.1 Chionoecetes opilio | reverse complement strand
AAAAATTTTTTCAAAAATAACACCCGTGGAGGTTCACGGGCTCTGGCCCCCTTTTAGTTTCCTTATTTTTTATGTTTTTATTTCTCATGTAATTTTTTTTCCAAGAACCCCACACCCCAAACAACAAAACACACACACAACACACACACCAAAACACACACACACACACACACACACACACAACACACACACACACCCACACACACACAATACGCAGCACGCACCAAAAACCCCACACAAAAACACAACACACAACACAACACAACACAACACACCCCAAAACACAAAAACAACCACACATACGCACGAAAAACACCACAACCAAACAACACAACACAACACACACACACACACAAAAAACAAAAACACACACACACACAACAACACACAAAACAACACAAACCATACCAACAAAGGGGGCAAACTACCCGGGGGGGCGGGTTTTTGGGCGCTCCGGGGAGGGATTGGGGTGTAGGTTAAAAAAAACCCCCAGCGCGCATACCCGCCATCCTTCCCTTAACCTCTCCCTTGCCTTGACCCTGACCCCCCTCCCGTCTGTATTTTTAGGGTTTTTTTTTAAAGAGAGAGAGAGAAGAGAGGGAGAGAGAGGAAGATAGAGAAGGGGGAAAAAAGAAGGAGAAAAGGAAGAGAGGGAAAGAGGAAGAGGAAGAAGAGGAAGAGGAAGAGAGGGCAGAGGAAAGAGAGGCAGGGAAAAAGAGAGAGGAAGGGAAGAGAGAGGAAGGGGAAGAGAGGGAGAGAGAGGCAGGAAGAGAGAGAGAGGGGAAAGGAGAGAGTGGAAGAGAGGGGGGAGAGGGAAAAGGGGGAGGGAGAGGAGAGAGAGGGAGAGGGAGAGAGAAGGAGAGGGAGAGAAGAGAGAGAGAGAGAGAGGGCGCTACGAATTAAGTAACTAGGGTAAAATATGTGCCTTTGGTAAATCCGTGGGGATATTTTCTGCCTGGGGAAAAAGATGGAGGCAGGGGGGTCCGGCCGGCTTTTTCAGTTTAAGTAACAACTACAAGAGAAGACTACGACGATGAAAAAAAAATTTCGAGTGTTTTGGAGCGAAATTGCTATATTACAGGTACTATATTCCGTGCTCGCTGACAACATAGAGAAGACATGAGGTGATGGTTGATGGTGCAGCTTAATAAACCAGGAAAACAGTCACAGCAGAGTTCTCATAAGAAGTAAGCAAGTGGTAGGGATACCTTACGTACCTACCAACCCAGATACCCATCACCGGCGGGCTACTTAGGCTGTAGAGCGGCGGACGGCGGCTGCCGGCGGCAACTTACTCTGTCCAGCTCTCCGAAGTCTGCGGTTTATTTAGGAACGGGATAATTTAACTACGTTGAAAATTAATGTACAGGAATTTCAAGAATTGAATATTTCAATGTGTAACAACATTTGAAACAAAGTTATTGGGATTATCTGCTGTAATATACATCAATAGTAAAAGCATCGCATTGACGTCAATCCTCTGAGGCCCGAATGGTAGGTGGGAAATATTCATTTCATATGATATATATAAACTCAGTAAGTTATGACATGCATCTTCAATATCTGTACCATCACTATTATAGGCATGTTCCAAGCTATTAAAAATGGTTATAAAAGAACACGTTTTATAAGAGTTTATAGAAAATATCATATATCAGTTTATTTCAAAATTCCAGCCTTACATCAGGAACAACCCAGATGATACATAGAAAATAAAGATGAGTTACGTACATAGAAGGAGTTACATGGAAAAAGGTTATCAGTTAGTCTAGTGTCTATGTATATGTCTATGTCTATGTCTATCATATAAAAAATATAACAGTTGATTAAACCGCGGCAAAGATTACGGGATACACATGTTCTATTTTTCCCTAATTTCAAAAAATTCCAACATATAACAAACAATCACATAACTCTTCGGAAACCTAATAAGGAATATGTAGATGATGGGAATTAACATGGATTAATATTCATGATTAGAATCAGAAATTATTTTAAATCATTCCCAGCTTATCAAGCACTAAGTCTGCCAGAGACGAAGCCATTACAAAGGGTTAAAAACCACCACAAAAGGCCTATAAATTGTCACCCTTAACCAGTCGATAACATAAATGAGAATTAGTTATAACATGTTTTCGGCTCTTCATTATATCGAAATAGATAGAAAAATAGAAATAATTGCAGCACGACACGTTTTTTTAGGAATTCCTCGAGTACCTCGACCGCAGGGTGAGGAGTCCGCGATGTCAGTGCAGGAATCAGTAGTGGGAAAAAGCACAAGTGGGGATGTTGTTATGTGGGGTTCGCCGACACTTATCCTCTACATGGCTGTACAGTGTTCCACGTACATCAGCACGTACAACCCAGTAATAAAATGTCTATGTACTTATAAAAAAACAATGTCCTGTAGCACTTATGATCTCCTTTCATCGATTACTGGATAACGACATAGGAATATTTATGGTAGACTTTCTAAGTATATTGCAATATAGTAATGTTTTATAAGTGTTGAAACACCCATAGTCTATTAAACGGCTAATGGGGTGCAACCCCTTAAGATACCTATGATATGCAAGTATACTTAAAATAGATTATACCATAATATTCCTCAATCAGTGAATATAAACAGCGGCAAATGGTCATATGCTTCGGCGGGCCGTGGGAGCGGCCCGCCGTTGAGCCTCTGTGAAAAATTCCCAGCGGCTTTACGTCGTACACTTCCGTCGGGCCGCGGTAATACATACGAAGGGACTCAGGAGGACCTCCGTACTTTGGTTTGCGGGAGTTGATTACCTTTGACGAGGCTCTGTTATGACTCAGTTTCTTGGTTAGAGCCTCTGCACATCAGCCATACCTCAGTTCTCTCTATAGTGTTGTCTGCGGAACAGAGCACATGTAATATATCACCGAATATCAATTTCGAGCAAAAATAACTCGAAATTCTTCCATCGCCGTAGTTTCCTTAGCAGTCCACCAGCGGCGACCCCGCCTTACCCACAATGCACGAATGTAAACAAACGTGACGTAGTTATGGGTAGGGTAATGTAATTGTAATTGAGAGTTGGATCAAGTCGTCGATATTGTAATTATAATTGACCCAAACAAATGTATAATCCCAGCTACCCCTATGGACTCCGCACTAACTACCTCCCTGTCTACATTCGTCACATCTAGCTGTAGCAACGCCTCTCCCGCAGGGGACCTCCAACAAGGGAGACAGGGCGAAGGACAGCGTAAGGGAAGGGCGACAAGGGAGGGGGAGCGCACAGAGATCAAGCACCAGTGGCTGCTCGTCGCCGCTAGTCTGGATCGCACCATTCTGACGCCTTGTACCTCGTGGTCACTCTCATCATGTTCGGAGGTTCTTCTGCATGATCTAGAGGCGGCACGAGACCACCGCTCGCCCAACACAGGACTACCAAGGCGATCGAAAGGCTATAGGAATCTACTCGGATTTGGGAACTACCACGTGTAGGTCTCGCGGCACTGTAGCGGCCTTATTTGCTAGTTCTTATGCTCTTATTGCTCCAAAAAACCATCAGTATGCAGAACGAGTCACGAGGTCGTGATTCAATCATGGATTGAAAAAGCACTGCCTTTAGAATTTATACTTGAGGGTGAATCTACACGTCCATCTGATCCAGCTATTTTAGGCCTGGTCTAGATTTAGCCAGTGGGGTGAGTGGATTCGCCGTCATAATAGATGGTAGTGCTTGACGAGGCTTTTGACTGCTGATAGACTAGGTACAGTAAATTTAGTTGATGTCACCGTCCGGGCAGGCAGGTTCACAGGTAAGGCACGAGTTCACATGGAAGAATGATGTGTATGCACTTTGAGCTGCCTGCCCAGGTTGCCTTAGCTTAGTCAGTCAGCAGATTGGTTAGCCTATAGGATTTCAAGACCTTACCCCAAAGTATGGTCTGCCTTGCTAACGGCCACTGTCACCATATGCGCCTTCTGGACACGTCGTACAAACAATGAACACCTGTCTGGCCTTCCGTAACACCTGCCTTCTGCTTTACTAGATGCAGGACTTTTCCCATGAGCGCATCCCTTTGTTCCTCACTAGCTTATAAATGTTAATCTTCAAGAGTTTATTCCTTGAGAGCACTTAAAAATGCTGGGATGTAGGCTATTCAGGGTTCTACTATGTGTGAGATCAAAGGACAAACCTTTGACCATATAACGCTAAATAGATATTAAAGTAAATTAAATAAAGAAAAAACCTTGTGGGTGTCACCGGAGCCGACCGTGGTGTAACGGTAGCATGTCCCGGCACGGAAAGTGGAAGGTCCCATGGTTCGATTCCCGAGCGGTGCCGGCTTTCGTGAATCCCTACCTCGAAACATGGCGCATGGTAGGATTCCAGAGCGATAACATTCCCGGACTGCCCTGGCCCCAGGGCTTTAGGGGGGAGATGTGTGGGTGTCACCGGGGAGGCGCCCGTGGTGCAACGGTAGCATGTCCGCCGGAAAGTGGAGGGCCTGGTTGACCCGAGCGGTGCCCCTGACTTTCGGTGGAAACCCCTACCTCGAACAAAACCCAATAATCTCCAAGCGCACATTATCAGTAGTTTGCATGACAGAAAAAAAGGCGAAATCTGTGTTTTTATTTTTAAAATGGATGATAAATGTACTAATGACTGTGGTGTGTTTACTAGTTTGTATATTTAACAGGGCCTGAGCTACACTAGTATGGCCCCGTCTCATATCTACATTTCAATTTTTGCTTCCTAGGGCTATGTGTTGGGGGAAGCCACACCCCGGGAGGGGTCAACAAACCCCGCGCTAACACCGGAAAACTATACCCATCACTGCTGGGTGGACAGGGCTAGGGTTAAGGGGAACGCCCATCTGTCCCCGCTCGCCCGAGGATCGAACTCGGGGGTGCTGTGTGTGTGTGGTCTAATGACACACAGAGGCGTATCCCACAGGGCGTGTGGCTGTCACAGAGTTAAAAGAGAAGAATTTTTACTTTTCTAAGAGGAAACTCGGTTTGTGTGTGTTGTTGTTGTGTTGTTGTTGTTGTTGACGTGGGTGCATGTTCGTGCTGTGTAGTGACTTGTAGTGCATTCACTGACGGCATCGCGCGAGGGGCAGGAACACCCAGAGACGTCGCCAGGAGCTGAAGGCCCGCCCGGAAGTACAACCGTGCTGCTGCACTCTGCGACGCGTCAAACTCACACCTGATAGATAAAGACGACGTAATATTTAAGGTTGAGATACGAGGACGAAGATGGTGGAATTAGGACGACGTAACATCTTAAGGGGAGATAACGGCACTTCACGTTTGAATATGGCACACAGAGGAGTCTACCGGCCACTCGAGACTAACAACTCTTTTACTTAGAGAGAGAGAGAGAGAGAGAGAGGAGAGGAGAGAGAATGAGGAGAGAGAGAGAGCGAGAGGAGAGAGAGAGGAGATGAGAAAGAAGAGAGAGAGAGGAGAGAGAGAGAGAGATGAGGAAAGAGAGAGATTAGAGAGCGAGAGAGAGACGAGAGATGAAGAGACGGAGGAGAAGATGGTAGAGAGAAGAAGAGGGGGGGGAGAGGAGAGGAGAGAGGAGAGAGAGAGAGAGAGAGAGAGGAGAGACGAGAGACGCGAGAGAGAGAGATAGAGAGAGAGATGAGAAGAGAGGAGAGAGAGAAGAGACGAGAGGAGAGGAGAGAGAAGAGAGAGAGAGAGAGAGAGAGAGAGAGAGAAGAGAAGAGAGATGAGAAGAGAGATGAAAGAGAGAGAGAGAGAGAGGAGAGAGAGGAGAGAAGAGAGAGAGAAGAGATGAGAGAAAGAGAGAGAGAGGAGAGAGAGAGAGAGGAGGAGAGAGAGTAGATGAGAGAGAGAGAAGAAGAGGAGAGAGAGAGAGAGAGAGAGGAGAGGAGAGAGAGAGAGCGAGAGGAGAGAGGAGAGAGAGAAGAGAGAGAGAGAGATTTTTTTCCACAGACACCCCCTTTCACATCACCGAATTAACACGCCAACTATTGGAATATTTGTACGACTGTTTTTGCAAGGGTTGGGGGACGACAACACGTAAGTACATAAAAACACAGTAAATACAAGGTATGGCAAAGTCCTGTAGCATATGTAGAGTTCTGTTATGAAGATCATGTACCTACCTAAACTAAGCTGACCTAACTGCCAAGGCCAACTGTACCTAGAGAGGGCCGAGTTTTGAGGTGAAACACGACGATGCTGAGAATGCCACACACGCGAACACGGGAAGCAGCAAGTCGGTGCAACATTATCTCGCTGATGATCAAGCTGTTTCAGAGCATAGGTGACGCCGAAGGACAAAAGCCACACAGAGCCAGGGAACAGGCAGGCCGAAACTGCAGTTGCCCTCAAGATGAATGCTGTGATGGGAGGAGGGCTACATCAACACGTGCATGTTAGTTTTTTTAGAGCTTAGTAGTGTTATCGCTGCTATTAAACTATGATACTGCAATACTTCAACGTTAGAGAGATACTTAAACAGTACCAGAGCTTACAAACTGATGGATGACCTTAGTTGCTATGAGAAAACGGACCCTCACCTATAACATCAACAGGTGTCATAAAAACTCCAGCCGCGCAACCAACGGACGGAGGCAACCAACAAGTCCCTCCATAGGATAAAATAGCCTACTGGCGCCTATAGGCTCATGTAAAAAGAAAAAAAAGAAAAAAGCCACTCACACAAGGAGGTATATAAAGTTAATGAAGGGCCCACACTGGTCACCAACTGCTGTTACCCCACCCCATCTCGGTGTGCAGCAAGCGACTTTATCTATCGCCTTCAGGAGCAACAAAATACTGTAATCAATTTAGACACATGTATAACAGTATACAAAATTGTAGTAATTGACTATATTTAGGATATATTATGTATGTTAGGAGGAAAGACACAATGAAAAGGTGTAAGGAACAGCCATGATCCCGATAGCTTTGATGCCTCTGTGTGGGAGCATTAATGAGTGTGTACATAAGACATAAGTAAAACTAAGGAAGCTACATACAAGAGGCCGGAGACCTACACGTGTAGTTCCTGTAAGTAATTTTTTGTGTTTTTTCCTCTGGTAGGTCATTCCCATAAAAAAAAGAAGAAACACCTTCATATTTATACTGCACAGTGTCATAATATAATACGTATAATGCTTGCATAACACGATCAAACTTCAATGTTAGTTATTAAATAAGGAACGCGACAGCTACTTCGCGTTAATGATGTACGTGTTGACCTAATCGTAGTGGCGTTGTGTGTGGAGAGCTAGGCACGATCCACAATGTAAGAGAAGGGGCTTCTTCTGCTCAGCCAGATGGCACGCACGGCCAACACGAACCTGGCATCAGTTGCAGGCCGCGGAGATCGCTCCATGCAATACGTGACCTCCTCACGGAGAGCCTTGGTGCTCATCACGAAGGGCACCATCGTCCACGTGTTGAGAAGATGCCGCGGTTGAAACACACTAGTAGTGCGAGGAGGAACGGCGGAGGGGACTGAACACACGCAAGATGTCCGGTCTTGATGAGCCACATTGAAATAACTATGAATAACTAAAATAATTTGCAACAAATTTAATTAAAAATGTACATAAACAAATGTTTAAAATAAGTTCTAAAATAAATATACTAAAATAAGTGCAAAAATATACTCTAAAATGTACCAAAAATGTACAAAAAAAATGTGCTAAAAATTGTACTAAAAGGTCCTAAAAATAAAGTACTAAAAAAAAGTAAAAAAATATAAAAAACGTACTAAAAAATATTACTAAAAAGGTACTAATAATATGTACTAACAAAATGTACCCGGACCGAACAGACAGAAGATGTCCAGAGTCTTGGTGAGGACACTGCACAGATAGCACGGCGGTCTTGCCTTGCCAGGAGGAGGGGGAGGGGAGGAGGCCTTGCTATAACCCTGCGCGTAAAAATGGCGTACGGGCGACTCGTGGTGCCATTGTAGCGGTGGAAGACCTCGCACCGAGGCAGATATGGTAAGTCAGGGCAAAGCAGGATGAGAGCGGGCCTCGGAAGGAATACCGTCGTTGAGGTAGGCTGTGATATTTTACAATGCGTATGAATGGTAGGTTGGAACCTGAATCAACCGGAAAGGTAGCGTTGTGAATAAGTTCTGTGTTAATTTATGCATAGCTCTAATAATTTATCAGATAACGAAATACATCAATGGAAAGCTTAATAAAATTGCGCTTCTATTGCTACCCTTCATGATAAAAGTTGACCGCAAAGTCTTAAATGGCGCAGAGTTAATGAATATTAAGTTCAGCATATTCTTCATAAGTCTAGTAATGGCATTTTTAGCGTGTTTGTTTTACTGTTTTTATTGAATAATATATAGAACAAAACATTTAGAAGATTACAGTATGCCATAATACGATAAACCAGTCTATATGGAAGTCATAGACCACTAATCTCTTGTCGGCGCACGCGGTGCCCCTATGCAGACCGCCAATTCAAAACATTGTCGCGTGAACAGTCTAGGTATACAGTGTCTATGGTTCACAATATGAGAATGTAACAAAATTACATGAATTATATATAATATCAAATATTAGCCTGCAGGGAAGCGTTGGAGTGACTCGGAGAAGAAGAAAAACGAACACCTGGCCCGGGGAATTTATAAAAGCTATGAGATTCCCATAAGGCGAAAACTAAAGTTGCCCATAAAGATCTCTATTATGAGCAAATTTCCGCATAAGCTATGGGTCTCGGCAAGTCTGCTGACACAACTCGCGCTAAAACGCTAGCATTTACATTACCTAAAATGTGCTCTAGATCATGAAATTAACGTGAAAATCAGTAAAAATGAGCAGTAATAAATTATGTGAGAACCTACAAGGAAAATAAAGCATATTAAAGATTAATCATATATACTTGTACATAAAGATCCGTAGAAAGTTACGCGGGAGAAACGATGTAAACACTTGTCTCATCTCCTCCCTATTAAATAATATTATATCTCCAAAGTAATGGTAGAAGGGTGACGGAAGGAAACACAACAGAAACCACGTAGTAAGAAGGGGAAAGGGGCAAAAGCAGTGAGGGAGTGAGACCAGGCAGATACGCATTATACATATAGCTAGGTAGAATATACTGCCGTTATCTGTAGCACGTTATACTGCCGTATTCTCGCCTGGTCATCCACTTCCTCCTCTGGCATTTATCTTCTCTACTTTACTACATGGTTTAAATTGGTGTATCCTTCCGTCATCAATTCCGCCATCTACCATTTGAAATATGATGTTATTTGGTAATCTAGCGTTGCCCATACTCTCCCCCTATGCCTCCAAAAAGCTTGGGGACCTGTGGGAATGCGGTGTTGAGGGTGGGGACTAAATAATGGCGTCGAAAACACGTATTTTAGAGTTGTGTAGGAGTCAAAATTACCAATCTTAGGGTAATTTTCTCTAGATATGGGAAACATACCAACCTCAAGCTCGAGCTCACAAGGGCCACCCCCCTGTATATAAATCCAAACATTAAGCAATTAAACCTAACCTTCCTACGAGGGGACCTGACCCCTCTGACCCGATAATATATCAACAGTCGAACTATAAATAATACTATCCTAAACATAATCACCCGATAAACCTATTCTTAACTAGCGATAACACCCGATAATCTAACCTAACCTATGGTGCCCCTCGCCACCCACGGTAACCGATTTTGTTTTATCTACTTCTTAAGGGAGGGCGTGCGGGGAGGGATAGGGTGGACTCGATACTCCGGAGTTCATTCTGTTGTGAGGATCGTCAGGCAGGTCCACACTTTCTTGATGAAGAAATTCAGTCAATTTTCACTATGATCTAGGAATTACTCCCACACCAACTCCAATAAACTATGTGGTTGTGCAAACGCACATTTTTGTACCCCAGCCACAATACCCCGCATAGCCCCAAGGTGCCCATAGCCTGCTTGGGGGAGGAGGGGGAGTATGGGCAAACACTATCAAACAATACCTGTATTTATAGGAGAGAAAGCACAAGTGTTTTACGTGGTCTCACTCTTCTTCCTCTTGTGTACCTGCATGCTCTGATTTTCTCCTTGCCGCGGACCACTTCAATGAGGATTTGGCTTTAGTTAGAAAGGTTAAAACGTGGAGTAGGTTAGTGAATCTACAAGTGGGGTTACTGTACATAGGTTAGGTTAGTGGAATTAAAGGTGGTTTAGGTTACTTAATTTCATGTCATATACGCTTCTACTAAAAAACATTTGATATCTCAAAAAGTACTGATTTGCGAAGAAATCATGAGAGTTTCTAGAACATTAAGGTATACCAAGAAAGCACACTCTCAATGTGTAGGTAATATGGTCCTAGTGTAAAATATTAACCTGTTTCCAAGTATTACTTTTTGTTTTTCCGGAAGTAGGATCTCCCACTACGTGCTGAAGCTGAAATGAAGCCCTCTAGAAGATAGATAAGGACTGCGTAGGTAAAAACAAATTTGTACCTTAATTTCTGCCAAAAAAAAGAGCTAAATTTATTATTAAGACATTAATACTAATAGAAAAATAATAATGCCTTCGAAAAAATGTTGTCAATAATAAACAATAAACCCTCTATTCATCCTTTCATCATAGGTAGAATTGGAAATGTCGTCGAAAATTCCGTGGAGAGAGTTCTCGATTGTTGTCTCGCACGAATAGGGGTTAACGAGAGATACTACATGGACGGCCTTGAGCAAGCATTTCCCTGTCCACTCATCGGCTACATGGCAATCACTCCGCAGCGCATGTCAGTGCCTGACTGCATCGCCGGGCGAGGAAACAAGCATAATGTTGATTATATTTTCATTCCCGCTGTCAGTGTATGTTCCTTTTTTATTACTCTGGAGGAATGCATTTACGAGAGTGGGACAACATAATTCCATAATGGTTCAGCCGAACGCTTGACAAGTCTTCGCACTCAATTAGCATGAGAAACGCTCCTTCTTAGGCACGAAAAATGCCTGAGTGGCGCTGGCGGAAGAGTTGGTTTGCTGCCATGTGACGGTTATGTCAACATAAGGATCTTAGGGAGCCTCCGGACATCCATAGCGCTATGGGCAAACTTTATGGGAAAAGCACGAGCAACTTATGGAATTTTCGGTAATATGCGAAAAATCCCCATTTTGTGCTATGGGAAACTCAAAGCTATATAAATAGGTCCCGAGGCGACAAGCGGGGCGGCGCGAAGCGTCCAGGCCGCGAGAGGAGTGGACTTAGTGGTTAGCGCGGGATAAGTATCTGGAAGCCGAGCATGAGGTTATTTTCCGATAGCAGAGCGTGGCCGATTAAGGCGCAGGAGGACGAGGAGGAGGGAGGCATGACAGAGAAGGAGGAAGGGGAACACACACACACACACCACACACACACACACACACAACCACACACACACACACACAACACACACACCACACACACGACACAAAACACCACAACACCACACTACACAGACACACACAACACACACACACACACATTTACTATCAAAGTAATAAATTAGTATAATAAGACATACCAAAGCATAGAAAATCTAACTAGATAATCTCCCTAAATATCAGTTATAAAAAAGTATAGGTCGTGTAGCGGTTGAACCACGAATGCCACAAATTATAAGTCGCGGTGTAGAAATGTCCACCGCATAGCCACCAATTATAAGTCGTGTATATTAATAGAACTTATTTGGCTAAATTTAAAATATGTACGTCCAGCTTTTGTACACATTATTTAAGGTCCAATAAGGAGCGTAGAGATTACAACCAGTACAACGAATGTCTTGAACACAGCCAGTGAGTGCCACAGAGCTCGTGAGCAGAGCGTGTTGGAGGTAGTGTGTTCCGAGGGCTTCTCCTCTCCTCACCCGGTTTCTGATGCCTTCTCTCCTCCGTTCCGAAGTTCGTTGAACCGTCATACTGCTGATAGCTGTAGCATTTGTCCTGTGACCTATTTGGCTCGAGCTTAGAGAGTGCAAGCTATCACTGGTTCTCACGGAGGAACATAGCAGGAAAGATATATGTATAATTATATATATATTACATATATATATATAATTATATGTTTAAGATGTTTCTAAAAATATACTGATTCTTTTGATGTTAAGTCTATGAAAATATCCTGTATGGAAGTTATAATACGTGTGACACTTGTTTGATAATTAGGTGTAATTCACTATTAATAGTTATACAAGTTATTATATATTATGTTAGGAGTGATAACTGACTGACATTGCTCGGGCCGCTATATAAGTTGTCCTCAAATTAGGCACATAAGAATTAGCTAGGGAATAACAAATGATACACCTAACTAAAAGCTAAATATATATAAAATATAAACTCTAAACTTCCCAAAGCTTAATTCCTACTGCTAAAAGTGAGATAAATCTGAGCTAAATATACAGAAAAATTTGGAAAACAATGGATTACATTATGTTCAACATCAAAGAAAATGACATGGCCGAGTAAAATTATATAAATGTGTCAGTACTAGTGTGGGGAAATCCACAATGTGTAAAAATCACTGGTAATAATTTCAAGTGTTAAGTGTTTCAAGTGTACGTGTACTGTAGATGGTAGCTAGCAAGCTCAACTGTCAGCAAAAGTAGCTGTGCAAATTACAGGGTAAAATTGAGAACTTAAAATTTCATGTAATGAAATTGTAATTGTAAATTGTCAAGTAATCGTTAAAAACCCTGAATTTGTCAAGTAATGACGAAGGCTCGTCTGACTGTAGAGCTGCTGCTGTGTGCATAGTATACCAATTTATGTACATACTAGTAATAGTACTGTGTCAGTAAAAGAATGTAATGGACTGTAGAAATATAAGGAAAAATAGAGAAGACCTCGCCTGATACAATCTGTGTGGGTGTATCAGTGGTGGGTAACTGGGGTGTAAGTAACCTAGTAATATGTAAATAAGTAATAGCCCAAAATGGATAATTAACATAGGTAGAGACATCGCTGGTACACAATAATGGGGTTGCATTGTGTGTGGGCAAATCTAATTTTGCCAAACACATCATAAAATGAAATAATGAAAAGTTATTGTAGATATAAAAGACATCGGCGAGTGTAGAAACTGACTGGCAGAAAATTGAGGAATTTTGTTTTCGTCATTACCCCAACGCTGCCCCCAAATTATAAGTCGTTGTAGTGGTTGAACCACCGAATGCCACCATTTATAAGTCGGGGGGTAGAAAGTCCCGCATAGCCAAAAATTATAAGCGTTATATAGTTGTAGAGACTTATTTGGCTGAATTAATATATGACGTCCAGCTTGTACACATTTATTTCAAGTCCAATAAGGAGCGTAAGATTACAACCAGTACAACGAATGTCTTGAACACAGCCAGTGAGTGCCACGAGCTCGTGAGCAGAGCATGTTGGAGGTAGTGTGTTCCGAGGGGTTCCCCCTCTCCTCACCCGGCTTCTGATGCCTTCTCTCCTCGTTCCGAGATTCGTTGGGAAACCCCCATACTTTCTGATAGCTGTACATTTTTCCTGTGACCTTATTTGGCTCGAGCTTAGAGAGTGCAAGCTACACTGGCTCTCACGGAGGAACATGCGGAAAAAATTATGTTTTATATATATTTACAATAAAATAAAATTATATTTTTAGAGGTTTAAAAAAAAATATAGATTCTTTTGATTTTAAGTTTATAAAATATCCGTAGGGAAAGTTATAATACGTAGACACTTTTTTAATAATTGGTGAATTACTAATAGTTTGCAAGTTATTATATATGTTAGGAGTGATATGACGACAAAAAAAATTTGTCACAAATTTCCCTTTTTTTCTAAAAGTAGCGACGTGATTGCACCCACAGGACGTCGAGGGGCTTTGGGCCATATGCAAAAAATTTTTCTCGCCCCTTGCATCGAGGTGCGGAAAGAAAGAAAATCAACAGGGACGATGAAAACAAGTCAGCTTTGAGTCGCTGAGGCGTTCACACGCAACCCACCTGCATACGCTCTGCCCTTTTTCCCTCCTATTTCTTCCAGACATTACGGGTAGTTTTAAAACAAAACCGAGATAACTGCATCTTGTGAATGCACACGGTCATAATTAAAGGGAAAAACAGGTCCAGGAGCCTTTTTCTATCTGTCCTTCGCCCGGTACCGTCTGGGGACCCACCAAGCGGAGGTGCTTCTGGCACTTCAACTCAGCTAAAGGGGAAAACCTAAGGCAGTAAATCTCTGATTTTCAGGAATGATTACTGCTTCCATTTAAAGACCCATCTCTTTTTGCAGAGCGCAAAAATGGGTCATAGTCTCCTGGGCCCTGGAGGCGTCTTCCCAATACTTTCTTATCCTAAAGCCCCCGGGCAACCTTGGTTTAACTCTGCTTGTTCTTTGCTGTCCCAGATAAGGGTGGCTCCCCAAAAAGGTACCGTAAGCATCCATCTCTGAAAATCATCCCTTTTTATTTTTGCCCGTAACATGCCAAATCTTTTCTTCAGCTTACCAAAAACCTTTTATTTATAGAAAAAGTCAAAAAACTTTTTGAATCAAATTCCTCTCGTGACTTCTGGCTCTACAATTACTCTCTAAACAATTTTTTTTCTTCATCTTTCCTCCTATGCTTCACCCCGATGGCTCCAAGCTGTCTCACCCTACTTCAAAAGCTGAACTCTTCGCTCAAACATTTGCTAAAAATTCCGCTCTGGCTGATGAAGGGCTTGTTCCTCCTTTCCTCCCCCCTTTGACTTTATTATGCCTGTCATTAAGATCCTTGGGAAATAATGTTTTCTTCCCCTTTCTGGCCTAGATCCTCGGAAGGCTTACGGTCCTGATGGAGTCCTCCTATTGTTCTAAAAAAACTGTGCTTCTGTGCTTGCACTTGCCTGGTCAAACTTTTCCGTCTATGTCTATCTACTTCCACCTTTCCTTCTTGCTGGAGTTTGCTCACATCCAACTGTTCCTAAGAAGGGTGACAGTTCTAATCCTTCAAACTACCGTCCTATAGCTTTGACTTCCTGCCTTTCTAAAGTTTTTGAATCTATACTTAATAAGAAGATTTTTAAGCATCTATCTGCTCACATCTTCTATCTGATCGTCAGTACGGTTTCCGTAAAGGGCGATCTACCGGCGATCTTCTAGTTTTCCCCTAACTGAATCTTGGTCATCCCCCTTTAGGGGTTTCGGTGAAACTTTTGTTGTTGCCCTTGACATATCAAAAGCTTTTGATAGAGTCTGGCACAATCTTTAATTTCCAAACTACCCTCATTCGGTTTTCTATCCTTCTCTCTGTACCTTCATTTAAGTTTCCTTTAAAAAACCGTTCTATTTGCAGCTACTGTAGACGGACATTGCTTCTCCTAAATCTATCAATAGTGGTGTTCCCCAGGGTTATGTCCCTACCACCCCCTCTTCTTTCTATTATTCATTAATGATCTTTTAAGTCTAACTCAAAGCCCCATCCACTCCTACGCTGATGATTCTACCCTGCATTTTTTCAACGTCGTTTATTAGACGTCCAAAAGGAACTAAGTGATTCACGGAGAGGGTGCCACCGAGCGCCTAACTTCTGATCTTTTATTATTTCTGATTGGAGCAAAGCAAACCCTTTTTTTGTTCAATGCCTCAAAAAACCCCAAATTTTTTCACCTATCTATCGACAAACCTACCAGTAACTATCCCCTCTTCTTCAATGACACTCAACTGTCTCCTTCTTCTACAATGAACATTCTAGGACTATCCTTTACAAAAAATCTGAACCGGGAAATCTCCACATCTCATCTCATGCTAAAACAGCTTCTAAGAAAGTTAGGTGTGCTGTGGCGTCTGGGTCCTTTTTTTTCTCCCTCCCAATTGCTTGCTCTCTACAGGGGCCTTACCGCCCATGTATGGAGTATGTCTCACATGTTTGGGGGGGTCCACTCGTACAGCTCTCCTAAACAGGGTTGAGTCCAAAAGCTTTTTGCTCATCAACTCCTCTCCTCTGACTGACTGTCTTCAATCTTTAAATCACCGCCGCAATGTTGCTTCTTTGCTCTCTTTCCCGTTTTTTTTTCATGCCCCTGCTCTTCAAACTGCTAACTGAAACCCTCCCCCCCCCCCGCCCCTCGCTCCAAGACTTCTACTCATTCCCATCCCATTCTGCCATCTTCCTAAGAAAGAGTTAATCATATCCTTTAAACTTTTCATCCCTTCACTGAAAAACTCTGGAACTCTCTCCTTTTTTTCTATTTTTTTCACTTTCCATATTTAAACTTTCAAAAAAAAAGGGTAAAAAGACCCCTCCCAAACTAATTGGCCCCCCCCTTTTTTTTTTATTTATTTCTTACTGTCTTCTTATAGGGATGGAAATAAGGGGTTTTGTGTTACCCATTTTTGTTTGCCCTTTGGGTTTTTCCCTGGATGTAAAAAAAAAAAAAAAAAAAAATTAGGTGTTTTAAACCCCTGTGAGGAACCCGGGGCGGCGGGGAGGGTAGGTCACCTTGTGTGGAGAAAATACTGGCGGGCCGTTAAATTACTCGCAACATCACTGGGGCCCATTTTTTTCTACACCAACGCCCAGACAATGGCGAACCCAACAAAGCATTTTTATAATAGAAAAAAGATAATTACACAGGTAAAAAGTATCAATAGTATAAAAACAGTAAAATCTGATGCCCTTTTGGGACCGTGGCCCCCGGATGACAGGCCTGAGCTCGCCCGTGACGTACACCATGTAGATCCCCCCGCTCCGCTCCCCGTACAATTTTTACCTCCCTTAAATGTTTATCTAAAAAGATATATGTTATTTTTGGAAAATGTTTTTCTATAATATAATCAAATAAAAAAAAGTAAAACCCACAAAGAAATGCCCTTAGAGACTTTCAAAAATATCAAATTAAAATCTTCGCCATTTTAAAATTTTGCTAAAAACTTTTATAGGGAATGTCAAAAAAGCGAAAAATTAATTTGCTTTCCATTATATATTTCCTTTTTTTGATAAACAACTACAGCATCATAAATTACGTTAACTAAGTAAAAAAACATCATGAAATCGGGGAATTTTTCCCCATTGATGAGGTTATTTATTAGTTAACGCTAAATTTTGTATGGTTGTAATTTTTATAAAAAGGAAAAATTTTCAAAGGGAAACTAATGCATTCCGCTTCTATTATGTTCCCATGTAAACGTTTTCACACAAAAAATTAAAAGGCGAAAATTTTTAAATTAAACATATTTCTTTAAAGTTCATAATGACATTTTTTTTGTGTGTTTTACAGTTTTTTTTTGATAATTTATAGAAAAAACATTTCCAAAGATAACACTATATCTTTTATACTGATAAACCTATATTAGGTAGGAAATTACCCGATTTCATGTTTTTTAATATTTAGTTAACGCAAATTTTATGCATACTGCTAATTCATTTATGACTAAACGAAATATATGAATGGAAAGCTAATTAAAATCCGCTTATTGATATTCTCCTTTGTAAAATGTTTACGCGCAAATATTAAATGGCGAAGAGTTTAAGTTAATGCATATTTCTTGAAAGTCTCATAATGGCATTTCTTTTGTGTGTTTTACGATTTTTTATTGATGATATATAGAACAAACATTTCCAAAGATAACAGTATATCTTTTATACTGATAAACTTTAATATTAGGTAGGTAAACTTGTACGGGGAGCGGAGCGGGTGGGATCTACGGGTTGGACGTCACGGGGCGATGCATCAGGCCTTGTCATCTCGTGGCCACGCTTGGACTCGCTTGTGTTGGTACAACTGCACAGATCTCCAGTGGCCGGGCTTTGAGTACAATTCTTGTATATCCCAAAGGTGGAGTTACGACGGTCGGGCATATTCACCTGCAGGATTTGACGAGCATTCTTTTCATTTAGCCCTTCTTTTTTTTTTTTTCCTTTTTTTAAAATTTGTATACATCGAACGGAAAGTCAAAACCATTTTGAAACAACTCTGTGTTTCACAAAAAATTTTGATCATCTATATTGTATTTTGTTTTGTTTTATGGCATCATTTTTCCCATTTAAAAATTTCAATTAAAATCATAAAAAAAAATTTTATTATATAATTATATATATAATAAAATATATTATATATATATATATATTATAATTATATATATAAATAAGATATATATATATAAATATATAAATAAAAAATTTTAAAAGGGGGTTTAGGGTGTTTTGTGTGTTTGTGGTATGTGGTTGCTCTTTTAATTAAAATAAAGTAAAAATCTATTTGGGTTTTAACTCCTAAAAAAAATGAAAACCCCGTACCCGCGTGCGAGTGCTGGGCCTGCCTGCTTATCTTTGCGGGGGGGCGGGGGCCGGGGGGGGGGGGGGGGTGGGGGCGGGCCCCCGAAAAGGGGGTGTGCAGGGAGGCACGGGGAAAGAAGGGTAAAAAGGGCTGAACTTTTAACTGATAATTTTCCCCTTTTCCGGCTACAAAATGCAGCAAATATGGGGAAAAAATTCGGGGCAAACACTTTATCCCCAAAAAGGGGAAAATAAACCCTACGTAAAATAATCCTAATAACTCAAAAAGCCCTGCGATAAAAAAAAATTTGAAACCCCGCAAAAAAGAAAAACTAAAAAAATTAGAAAAAACCCAAAAAACCGGGGAAACCCCGGTTTTTTCCTATTTTCCTTTTCTTAACCCTTCGTCCCACAAAGCCCTTCCAAACCCTTTTACAAACCCAAAGCACTTGGGTTTTCAAATTTTTCCCTCCTTCTCACTGTTTTTCCCAGGGTCATAATCACCCCCCAATTCCCCATCTCGTAAAGATAAATAGGTAATGGCCCCCCCCCCAAACCCCCCCAACACTCACACACATACACACCCCCACACACACAAAACACACACACACAACACCACACACAAACACACACACACACCCACAAGCGTATCTCGCGTTATGGGTACTCCGTGGGAAAGGGGGAAGGGCAGGGTTTGGTTAAAAACCCGGAGAACCCCCGGGGGTTTCGACCCCCGGGCGAAGGGGAAAACAGATGGGTTTTTTCCCAAAAAACCCGAGCCCCTGTCCCCCCCCCCCAGTGAAGGGGTCCGGGTTTTACCCGGGGGTTTTGTGACCCTGCCCCCGGGGGTTGCTGGCTTCGGCCAACACAAAGCATAAGGTTAAAATGATAGAAATTTTAAATTTGGAGACTAGGCCACACAGAATTGTCTGGCCCTGAAAAAATACAACTAAATGAAACACACACACCCCACCACAAAACCCCCCAAACCCAAACCCCCACACACACACACACACACACCCCACACCACAACCCCCACACACAAACCCAAAAACCCCCCGTCCCTTTTCGTGGGCTAAAGCTGGATGGGGCCCGACCGGCATCATTCTATGGTCCGGCATTTTCCCGACCCCCACCTTCCGGGGATTTTTTCCCCCCTTTGAAATTAGGGCGATACGCCCCCCCTTGAGAAAAGGGGAGGGGGTGTGTGGTTGTGTGGGTCCCAGCATTCCCCCAAAGTCGGTAATAAGAGCCCCAAGCTCGCCGAGAGGGTAAAATTTGGCGATGCAAAGCCACCCCGCGTGGAAAAGGGAACAGGGGTGAATAACACACATCAAAACAAAACCCAAAACACACACACACGGGGCCCAAAAATATCCTGAATGGCAAAAATGACAGAGAGTCAAATTTTTTCCCTTTGCCCCCCGGTTTTATTTTTAAGCGTCCAGGGTTTTAATTCCCCTTAAAACCCGGGCAGAGGGTGTCAGGAATATGTAGTGGGGCGTGGGTGGGGGCGGAGGGGAGGAATACAATACAAAGGAATACAAAGGAAACCCCAAAAAAGAAAACCAAAACCGAAGGTCCTTAAAAGGGCCCTTTTTTGCTTTAACAAACACTACATAACTAGATAATAAAGAAAAAGGGATGGGAAAATTAAAAAGGCTCCCCCCACCCCCCCATCCCTTCAGCCGAAAGCTGGCCGGGGAAAAAAAGGAAACCCAGGGCAATAAAAAAAAACTGCAGGGAAATTTGTGAGGAAAAATTTTGAAAGCTTTTAATCTATGGCTAATCCCTACTAGCTTGTGGGGGTAGGTTTATTGCTTGATAGATAGTAATGTTATGTGGTTTTGTAAGGGTTTGTAAACCCCAGGTGGAGGTTTAAAAGGGGTTTGGGTGGGGAAAGCCTTGCCTGGCCCCTTTTGGGGGAGGAAAGCAGTCAATCAGGCCCCCACCCTCCGTTCAACCCACTCCCGGGGATTGGGTACTTTCCATGTGGGAACGCCGTCATTTTAAAATCCCCTCCGCAGCAGGACCCCTGGTCCCTTTAAAACCCCCCGATGGTGGTCACCCCCTGTCAGGACCCTAACTAAAACCCAAAAGCCGTCCAGGTCGTGAGTAGTAGTGGAACCTTAAATGGGGGCCAAATCGTGTGTGTTTGGGGTTTAAATGTAGTGTTGGTTTTGGGAGGCTCAAGGGGGAAGTTTTAGGGGTGGTGCGGCCAAACCCCGCCTGGCGCTTTTTTGGGAGGCAGCAGTCAATCAGGCCCCCCTCCCTTTCAATCCATGCGGTAGTGCACTTTCCAAGTAGGAACCCCCGTGCACTTAATGCCCCCTTTTCCCGCGTGACCCCTGGTATATTAAAACCCCCTGGTGGTCCAAATAACGACGGGCCCCCCACTGAAAACCCCAGCCCGTCACAGGTCAAAAAAATTTTAGTAGTTACCGTTTACCCCGGGGTTTTCCCCGAGGGCGTGTTTGGGGGGGGTTTTGTAGACAAGCCTTTGCATCATTTTTCGCAAAAGGAGTAAGTTTTTGAGGCCCGCGAGATAAATTTATTATTCCGAGATAAACAGTGACAAACCCGGGGGTTGATATGAAAATTTTTCGAGGGGGATTTTTAAAGAAATTTTATTGGATTTGAGTTTTCCCAAGTTGGGCGGAAACCCATTCCCTACGTTTACAAACCGTTTTGTGAAGAAGTAAATTTTTTCGCGTTTCAAAAAGTTTCCCTGCTTATTTTTAAACCGTTGTTTTCTAGTTTTAGCTTGGAAACCGGGCCAGCGTGAAAAGACTTTTTGGGACTACTTTCGTAAAACCTTTAAGATTTTTTAAAAACTTTGATTTAGGTCACCTCTTATCCCTTTGTTTTTGGTTTTTTTTGGGGAATAAGTTAAGTTCTTTGGCCCATTTCGTAGATTATTTTTCGCAAACTAGGATCATTTTTGGGACCTGTGTATTTTTTAGTTTATCTATGTCCTTTTTATAATAAGGTTTACCCGAACTGCACACAGATTCCCAGATGGGGGGAAAAAGCGAAATTAAAAAAGGGGTATCTTTTTCAAAAAATTTGAAACTGAAAGTTCGTCCCCCTAAAAAAACCAAACCCAAATTTATTTTAAATTTCCCACCAAACCCCCTATAAATTTTGGTATTTCGCTTTTTGATCTTTCGAATTAAACGCCTAAACTTTTTTTTTTATCAAAAACTTGTTAGTTTTGGGAAAACCCATCCCCGTTTAACCCTTTATCGGGGTTATTTTCGATAGGGGAAAGTATACATGGGCATTTTCAAAGGGTTTAAAAAATTTTTTGCCAAATTTTTTTACCATTTTTGTTAGCGGGGGGGGGTTTTAAGTCGTTTTTTTATAGGGTTTGGGGCTGAGATTTCCCGTAGAGGCTATGTTTTTTTGAAATTTTTGTGTCATCAGCAAATTTCGATACCTGCCCTGTTTTTCCCTCGTCAAAGTCAATTTTTGTAATTTAAAGAGGAGGAGGCGAGGGAAAAAAAGGGGGAGGAGGAGGGGACAAAAGGGGGAGGAAAGGGGGGGAGGAGGAGGAGGAAAGGGGGAGGAAAGGGGGAGGAGGAAAAAGGGGGAGGGGAGGAAAGGGGAGGAAAAAGGGGGAGGGGGAGGAAGGGGGGAGGAAGGTAGTGGGGTGGGTTTGTGGGCAGCCGTAACCCTCAAAACAAATGATAGGGACCAATCCCCTTGTATCTTGCTTACTGCATAGTGTGTTAACGCGACACACTGGCAGGACTCAGTGTGAAGGCTGGTGAGCAATTCACACAAATGGATCCGAGGCGCTTGGCTGAGTGTTTGGTGTGGTGTGTTGTTGTTGTAAGAACTTGATAGGGTAAGGGAAGGTTGTGGGGAGAAGTGCATGTAATAAAGAAGGAAAGAGTGAAGATGGCATAAGTCGATGAATATGGACGAGAGATGTAAAGATGAGTAAGTAGATATAGAGTGTGTGTGTGTGTGTGTGTGTGTGTGTGTGTGTGTGTGTGTGTGTGTGTGTGTGTGTGTGTGTGTGTGTGTGTGTGAAAGAGAGAGATAGTAAAATACATCAAGAGTATGTATAGGATGGGTAGGAAAGGTTAACAAAAGAGAGAGAGAGAGTGCGTGTGTGAAAAAAAAAGAGAGAGAGAGTAGAATACAGTAAAGTAATGTACAGGAGGGAGAGAAAAGGATAAACAAGGACAAGTTAATAAGAGCATCACGCCATAGTAATTAAAAGCACAAATAACTTTCCTGGAATATAATTTTTGATAAAGTGTAACAAATGGCTCGGCGGCAGGTGGCGTAATAACTTATGCCGGGCCAAAAGAATAAGGCAGTTTGTGACTTTTATAATCCGCTCCAATGATTCCCTCGTTACGTTAATTACAGTCTGATATAAAATTCTTCCTTCATCATGCAATTTTATTTTTTACATAGAAGTACACATGATATTTTAGGCTACTGTTATTGATCCCACTACTACTACTACTTCTACTTCTTATACTACTGCTACTACTATTATTACTACTACAGTACTATCACTGCTTCTTCTACGGCTGATAACACTACCCTTACTGCCACTACTCAATTACTACTGCTAGCACCACTGCTTCTACTACTGTTAACACTACCATTACTACTACTACTATCACTGCTTCTTCTACCACTTTTACCATTACTTTTACTAATAATAATGCACTCCATAACCCCCCTGTTCCCCCCCCCCCCTTCTATCCCCTGCAGGCGTGGGCATGGCGGTCAACGTGCTGTTGCCTCTCCTCATCCCTCTAGGCGAGCAGCTCAACAACGGTAAGTCACGCATCGTTATACCCTTACTATATCAATCAATCAATCATTAGGGGCATACGCCGGGGGGTGCGTCGCCTCGCCCACCCTACGACGCCACTCCCGAGGGTCACCACGCGCGAGTTCCCATGCAGGCTCCTTTCCCATACCAAGCAGCTCTCGACAAGAAACATCAACTTGCCCCAGCCACGAGCCTTGTGGGCGCCCCCTTGGCCTCCTCCACGCCGATTGTCTCTTACAGATACAACCCGATGGGAAGGATCGGTTTCAGGGTAGCGTGCCACATGCCCATATAGCCGAAGTTGGTGCTGACGGACTATGCAGGTAATAGGCCTCGATTCAGTCGCACGGTGCAATCGCTGATTTGACACGTAATCATCCCAGCGATACCCCATGATTCTGCGAAGACACTTATTACCAAAGGCATTGATTCGTCTCTTCAAGTCACTATTTAGTGTCCATGTCTCACAACCATAGAGTAAGACAGGGATCACAAGCGATTTGAAGATCCGGATCTTTGTCCTCCTGCACAGGTACCGACAACGCCAAATACTCCTGCAGAGCGAGTCCATAACTCCGTGGGCTATTGCCATCCGCCGTAAGACTTCCTTGACGTGACCCGCCGTCATTATGAACTGCGCTACCAAGGTATGTAAAACTTTCCAAGATCTCAATGTCCTCGCCACACGCATGAACAGACTGTACTGCTTCATCTAGTAAGTCTCCAAACACCTGGACCTTGGTCTTGAGCCAGGAGACCTCAAGTCCCAAAGGCTTTGCCTCCTCGTGTAGCGCCTCGAGAGCCATCACCAGGAACTCCAGCAACTCAGCAAAGATTACTGCATCATCGGCAAAAGCAGGATCAGTGATCTTGGTGTTGCCAACGGATGCTCCACAATCACTTTGATCTACACCTTGTCCAATACCCAGTCCATACAAGCGTTGAAAAGTGATGGGGCAAGGACGCCAACCCTTTGCCTCACTCCTGTATTCACAGGAAAGAAGCCGGATACACCTGCCCCACACTTCACAGCACTCTCAGTCCCAGAATACAGACCAGTTATCAAACCAATATTCCTTGCAGGAATCCCTCGAAGTCGCAGAAGATCCCAGAGTGACTCACGATGCACTGAGTCAAACGCCTTCTTGAGATTAACATAGGCTGCACGCATCCCCTGTCGAAACTCACGTCGGCGTTCCACCAGGACACGAAGCGCCAGGATACGGTCCGTTGTTGACTTACCAGGCGTGAACCCAGACTGCTGAGGTCTCTGATGCTTTAACCAGATGGCTGCGAATCCGTGTCAGCAATAGATGGGCAAGCACCTTACCTGGTACGCTGAGCAGTGTAATACCGCGGTAATTGTTGCAGTCCTGACGGTCCCCTTTCCCTTTCCAGATAGGGACGACCAGCCCCCTTTTCCAGTCAGGAGGAATGGTACCTGATTGCCCACACGGCAGTCCAGGACAGCATGCAGCCCCGTGGATCATGGCTCACCCCCCAGCTTTGAGGAGCTCCGCACTGATATTACAAACACCAGCTGCCCTTCCACCCCTAAACTTTGCTACAGCCTCTCTGACTTTGTCAAAAAAGGGGGCGCTTTCGTCAATGGGAGGATCGGCATCCATGCCTGTAACCCAGTGGTTGTGAAGCTGCTCAGTTGGGGGGTCCACCGTGAAACAACTGCCCATTAATTGTGGTGTGCCTCAAGCATATGACACAGCAAAAACCCTCCCTTACCACAACAACGAGAGAACCAACAAAAATTTTAATTTTCAGTATAATTTCAAATAACTAAAGATTCCCTTTAAACCCGTTTAAAAAAACGGGAGTACCAACAAAATTTTAACGTCAGCATAGTTTTCATAAATAAACTAAATCTTCCTTAACCAAAACAACGAGAGTACCAACAAAAAGTAATGTTAGTATAGTTTCCCCGTAACGTTGTGTAACAGTCTTTCCACCAACATTCCCTGGGGCTGCCTCGTACAAGCATACCTTTTCCAGGCCCGTCTACACCAAGGCATATTTACATACCTCCTGCTTATTTTCTCAAGCCTATTTCTTCCTTTTTTTTTCCTTTTGCCTATTTTGTCATGCTTTTTCGTGAGGGTTTAAGCAGGGAAATGACAATCATGTTTAACACTTTGGTCAAATACGTTCTTATTTTGATACCTATAATTATAATCAGAGGATAATAGTACTGTGAAACTTTCAAGGAAATAAGTGTTGATTAGAAAAAAATTTGTAAACCCGTGTAATTATGATATCACGCAACTGATTCACACTGAAAAATTTGGGATTTATACAAAGTGTAGTATTAGCAGAGGTAAAAATGGTGGTGTGGGGGTGGTGGTGGTGGGGGTGGTGGTGGTGGGTGGTGGTGGTGGTGGTGGTGGTGGTTGGTGGTGGTGGTGGTGGTGGTGGTGGTGGGGGTGGTGGTGGTGGTGGTGGTGGTGGGGGGGTGGTGGTGGTGTGGTAGTAGTAGTAGAGTATGTATTAGTAAAGTAGTAGTAATAGAAGTAGTTAAAGACGCACTTTGCGGAGGTTAAGTTCTTTTCATTGTTTTGGTGGTATTATACAAATGTCACTTGTGCCTTGTTCTGAGAGCCAGATGAACAACACAAATTCTAATATTTCTTGTGCCAAGCTTTGTGATGGAAAACTTCCCTGTTACCTCAAACTGGCATCCACTTCAATAAACGTGTAATGCGGCAGCCCCTTTGCCTCCCAATGTTTGTGTCAATCCTTATGGCAGAAAGTGCGAGGAAAATCTCAATAATTAATCTAAGACTTTGGCATTCAATAGTCCCTTCCAATTTTACTCATACAAAATATCCATTCAGGAATATTCACTTTGTGTTGTGTGTGGGGTGTGTGTGGTGTGTGGGGTGTGGTGTGTGTGTGTGTGTGTGTTGGGTGTTTGTGTGTTTTGTGTGTGTGTGTGTGTGTGTGGGGTGTGGTGTGTTGTGTGTGTGTGTGTTGTGTGTGGTGTGGGGTGTGTGTGTGTGTGTGTGTGTGTGTGTGTTTTGGTGTGTGTTGTGTGTGCGTGTGTGGCGTGTGTGTGTGTGTGTGTGTGTGTGTGTGTGTGTGTGGGGGTGTGTGTGTGTGGGGTGTGGGTTTTGTGTGGGGTGTTTTGGGTGGATATCTGCTGCAATCACGATTACCAAAAAAAAAGTAACCTCAATCCCCCCTCAAGATGACATAAAAACAGGGATGATGAACACGGTGGAAAACCCATACACGGGATGAACACAAGCAATCCATGTATGATTTGGCGGCTGTCTGAACACAAACATTCTCACAAGGTTATTGTGTCCAAGAAGATTTCAGGAGGAACACTAAGCTTTTACCTCTTATGATGGAGAGGTAAATAAGATAAGACATTTGCGCGTGTGGGGTAAAGCCTTTCTCCTGCCCGTGAGGCCGCCGCTAATTAAAAAAAAAGACTCCACCCGTGTCTCATTACCCCTTTCTTGGATCCACTAATCCTACCCACACACTTTTTTTTTCCAGTTGCGTAACACCCTTTTACGTCCAGTGGGAGGGTACGTGTTTGCACCGCAGCATTGATTTAGTATTGTTTATTTGCTTTCATCATCAGGGACTGGCCAAAAGTAAAGAAAATATAAATAGAATAACAAAAAGCCTGCTAGCTGTCAGATCCTATAAAACAGAGAGAGAGATATTTTGAATATAAATGTGAAAAAGGAGGATGGGGTCGTGGTGGGTCCTGATGTGGTATGATAGCAAAGGTTGTGTTTGCAGTGCAGATTACATTTAGCCTTGGGTGCGGTGTATACAGCGGGGCTTTGTTACGGGGAGTCCCCTCACCATCACGTCACGGCGGCCCGGGGCGGGAGTAACGAGAAACAAGCAAACATGACACCCCAATAACTACACAACACGAAAAAAAAGAATAATGCGGCAAAAAAACTGCCCAAAGCCAATATTTCAGAGGGCACTTTTTTGTTATTTTATGATAGATAGGTACACGCCATAATAAATGTCGCCATATTGATTCACCCTTTTGTTTTTACGCTGCTTATTTCCATTCACATGAAAGCACTATATGTATGTACAGATCCTGTTATTCCTTTCCATCAAAAATTTGGCTGTGATATTTGATTTTCTGTATAACAAAATGCAATATCTTATTTCTCTTTATTTTCTATTTGTATTCGAGGATCGCCGTCAATGTCTTAATGTCTCCTCTCCCCTTCCTCCATCCTTCCTTTACTCCTTCCTCTTATTCTTCTATTTGTCTTTACTTTCCTTTTCTTTTCTTTTTGTCGTGTCTTCCCCTTGTGAATAAACCCATAAAAAAATGTGGCCTCGCATAAAATTTCTTTTTTTTTGTGGGACGTAAAGAAAATTCACTGAATATTTCAGGTGCCGCATTTCTTTCCATTAGTTTCGTGTTTGGCATTTACAAATTCTCACCATAAGTGGGAAATGTTTTCTGTCACGATTGTAACACAACTTTCATACTTTCATGGATGTATTTCTTCACCTCCTTTGAGACGCCTCTTCGCGGCGCTTCCCTCTTCTGTCTTGGAAAAGCATAGATTTACAAAGGAATTAGGGAAAAATTGGTTCACAATAGGGTGGTAAATGATTGGAATGGACTCAGTCGTCAGGGGGCCCATGCGAATTCAATAGGGAGCTTTAAAAGAAGGCTGGAAAAATTCAGGGATGAGGATGAAAGGGTGGATGTAGGTAGTGATAAGTAATAGGAACTACCACGTGTAGTTTCGCGGCCTCTTGTAGCTTTCTTATTTTCTGTAATATCATATGTCTGTAATACAAAAACATAGCACGGAGGAACACTCCTTACGCTTTTATCTAATGGTCAGTCTTGATGCTATGACAACAAACTTATGACGTCATTACAGTCCTGGAAACAGTATTGCAGGTGTGCGCTAAGTGTAAAGAATGTCCATCTAAACTCATTAACTTTGGGCGAGCCTCGTAACACCAAAAGCTCGGGAGTCCTAACACACTTTGGGGGGCCGGTGGCCGAGTGGTTTAAGTGTCTTGGGAAAGTGGTGAGCCCCGATGTCCCGAGTTCGAATCCTGCCGGGACACAACTCTTTCGCCCATCGACGGGGACACAACTCTTCGACCATCTTGTCGACCACGTTAAAACGTGGTCCGAAAAAGAGCTGGGAGGCGAGCACAAGGTCCCGAGTTCAAGTCCTCCCACCAAGGAGAAAACTGTAAATCATCGTCGAGGGGCCGAGCAACCCGCATGCTGCATTTTCTATTCCATCGACTGCAACTTAAATTTGGGCGGCGGAGGGACAGCAGGTGGCAGCGTGAGCTAAGACGGGAGGGTAGACCATCACGAAAACGGGCCTTCACCCATACATCACAGGTGTTACTAGTATAAAATCCACCCTGCGCCAACCAACGGGCGGAGGGCCAACCCAAACTATCACGTCCCCCGGGATTGATAATAATTAGCCTATAGTCGCTATATGGGCCCTTTAAAACGTAAAAAACAAAACAAAAAACAACAACAACGATCAAGGCTCGACGACGCCCAACGTTCGGAACCACCTGGCGGGTCTTCTCGGTACCATCTGTACTAAGCTTTGTTTTTTTATGAGGCGAAACCCATTTTATCTTAAGGACTCATGCTTAAAATTATGTCTATTTTTACCTGATTATTTTGGTTTAAAACTATGATAAAAATACAGCTGAAATTAAGAAGAACCGTAGTATTTCATTCTCCTGGCACAAATATTAGTTAGTAAGCCAGCAAGGGTCAGGATTTTTCACCTCGTAAAAAAAAACCAGGACTATAGGAACGCATTGCACGGATCAAACATAATATATCCACATCTTTTTATCCTGACCTTCCTTATATAACCTCTTCACTCCCAGATCTTTCTTTGCTATATAAAATCGTCTGATGTTAGCCATAAAAATACGAAAGTAATATAATATACCAAATTAGCTAGTGGACAAGGGTAGGTCTCTAAAAGGTCATATCTATAAAAAATTGCTTATATTAATTAAAATCGTCTAATGGTCGCAAAATTTCAATAAAAAATTACGTTCTGGATCACAAGGGGTTTTACGTATTAATTTTCCCCTATTTTATACAATTAGGTATTCGTATCAGCAAGTATCAAAAGTGCCGAGTCTGACAACACAATTTTTAGATGAAGTTTTAGTTCCTCAGTATTTTTTTCCACCCTCCTACGACTTAAATATTTTCAAGAGAGGAGTAACAAACACCTCCCGAACTAAATTGCGCCCCTGCCCCCCCCCATTCTTTTATTCTCCCTTAATGTCTTCTTTATGGGGACTGGCAACTAGCGGGCTTTGGTAACTTTTTGCCCTTGGTGATTTCACCTTCCGTGAAAAAAAAAAAAATTAAGGTGACAGCGTCCACACAAGTGCCCGAGTAGATAAAGAATAATGTCAAACTATGATATTCAAAGCCACCAACACTACCATGGGCTAAAAAAACAAAAAAACTTAACTAACAAGAGCTCGAAAAACCCTTAAAAAAAAAGGGAAAAAAGGAAAAAAGGGGGCCAACAAACTTATTCGATGTTTTTTCCCTTTCACTTTTGGTTTTTCGGGGAAAACTTGTTATTTTTTTTCTTTAAAAATTCTTACGTGAGATTAACACCATGACGCTTCTATTTTCTGTTTCCGGGCCCTTTCAAGGCTCGCGGGGATAAAAAGGGATCGGGGCTAATTACCCATTCCCGCCGGCACCCCGGGCCCTCTCAGTGTCTCCTCTCCTCCCTACCTAAATCACCCTTTACCCCCCCCCCCACCCCCATCACCCTTTAAACCCCCTCCCCCCCACCCCCATCTCCTTCCCCCCTCTCCCTACCCCCAAATCACCCCTTCCCCCTTTTCCCCACCCCCATCATCCTTCCCCCTTCCCCCCCATACCCCCCTAAATCCTTTCCTCCCCTCCCATCCCCCCATCATCCTTCCTCTCTCCCCCCCCCCCCATAAGTCTTCCCCCCTCTCCCCCCCCCCATCATCCTTTCCTCTCTCCCCCCCCCCCCATCACCCTTTTCCTCTCTCCCCCCATAAACCCTTACCCCTCCCCCATCCCCCCATCATCCTACCCCTCTCCCAAAACCCCCTTTCATCCTTACCTCTCTCCCCTCCCCCCATCATCTTCCCTCTCCCCCCTTCCCCCATCATCCCTCCCTCTCTCTCTCCCCCCCCCTCATCCCCCCCCTTT
>JACEEZ010001468.1:0-29819 GCA_016584305.1 Chionoecetes opilio | reverse complement strand
ATCTTTTAGCTGAGTTACGGTTCAATTCGTACTCGTTTTTTTCGGGCGAAGAAACTGCGGAGACATGAAACATAAACCTAGCTGGCGATCTTATGTAGGTCACCACTCGGGTGATACTTTTGTAATGTGTTAATTTATAGCCCTACTATGACACAAAAGAAGAAAACAAATGACCCGATTCTCCAGATAGCCCCTTTTCTAACTTTCCTGAAATCATGGATGTAGAAATGTAAATATTAAACGCCACCACACGATTGTACAGCGAAAAAAACGTTGTCCTGGCGACTTACTGTTATCTACGGTAGTAGATTGTACACCAAAAAGTTGTTTCGTAGTCTATATGAAACCATAGTCGTTTCGTACACTCAGCTCAAGAGTTGTATTTTTTTTTTTTTTTTTTTTTTTTTTTTTTTTTTTTTTTTTTATATATATTACAACAAAAGGGAAAAACTGGCCAAGGGCACAACAAAATGGATAACACAAAGCCCGCTTAGTTGCCAGTCCCTATAAACGCTGGCTGAGTGTTAGCTGGAGGGTGAAGCAGAAGCACCCTTCAAGGAAGCACTTGCCTGCTTGTGTGCTGACGGCCCCAATGTTACAGGTGCTGAGGTGAAGAGTCCGGTCGGCGCCCACCCCCAGGACTCCTCCCGGCTTCCCTTGTATTAGGGAACGTTTGGTTCATCCCCGGGGCCTCCACCGGGGTTCCTGCAGGACCAGCTGACGCCTCCCCACAGGGGTGCTGGCAGAAGTAGTGCTGCAATGGAGGGCGTGAGGACCTACACTTGTAAACCACTGTGGCAAAGTGTGCTCCAGCAAGGTGGCATTACTGCACACGGTCCTCCCCCCATACACGCAAGAAGGGCTGAGGTGTGACCACTGTGGCAAAGTGTGCTCCAGCAAGGCTGGCATTACTGCACACATCCTAAACCCATACACGCAAGACAGAGCTGAGGTGTGACCACTGTGGCAAAGTGTTCACTCGTAAAGGTGCTCTTAGGAGCCACATGCTCACCCACCACTGGTGAGAGAAACTTTGAGTTTTCAGGAGTGTAGGAAAAAATTTGCCCACAAGAGAAATCTTAACAGACACATGCTCACCCACACTGGTGAGAGAAACTTTGAGTGTCAGGAGTTGTAGGAAAACATTTACCCACAAGAGCCATCTTAACGAACATATGCTCACCCACACTGGTGAGAGAAACTTTGAGTGTCAGGAGTGTGGGAAAACATTTACCCCACAAGACCCATTTTAACGAACACATGCTCACCCACACTGGTGAGGAAACTTTGAGTGTCGGGAGTGTTAGGAAAACATTTCCCAGAAGAGCAATCTTAACAACACACATGCTCACCCACACTGGTGAGAGAAACTTTGAGTGTCAGGAGTGTAGGAAAACATTTACCCGCAAGAGCAGTCTTAACACACACATGCTCACCCACACTGGTGAGAGAAACTTTGAGTGTCAGGAGTGTAGGAAAACATTTTCCCAGAAGGGCAGTCTTAACTCACACATGCTCACCCACACTGGTGAGAGAAACTTTGAGTGCCAGGAGTGTATGAAAACATTTACCTGGAAGAGCAGTCTTAACAAACACATGCTCACCCACACTGGTGAGAGGAAGTACAAGTGTGATATTTGCGGCAAGTGTTTTCCTAGCAAGGGTCGTGTTGCCAGGCATATCCAGACACACCTGTGAGGAGGGAGTGGCTGTGTGTGGGTTGTGCTTGTGGTGGTGGGTGAGGGACTTGCCAGGCATATACAACGCCACTTGTGAGGTGTTAAGAATATCAATAAAGCCACTTCATGAATAATTGTGTTCAATGTTTTATTTCACAGATTACAGAGGGAAAAATGAGAGAGGGAGAGAGGTGATAATAGGTTCAACATGCATCGCCAATGAATAGACCTAGAAGATAAATACAGCATTATTATCAATATCACTCTTCATCCTCCTCTTCTTCTTCTTCATTGGCACTTCCTCCTCTTCTTCCTCCAGAAAGTAATATTAGTAATGAAAGAATTAATAAAACAATTTTCTCATTATGAATATTGAGGAATATGTTTATATATTTTTGCCACTACAAGTTTATTTTTTAGTTTATTATAAGTTACCACTACTATAAGTCGCGGTGTAAAAATGCCCACCGCATTGCCACCATTTATAAGTCGGTGTATTGTAGAGACTTATCTGGGCTGAGTTAAAATGGTACTTGCAGTTTGTACACATTTATTTATAAGTCCAATAAGGACAGTAGATATATTACAACCAGTACAGTAAATGTAATGAACATCCAGGGAGTGTGTTATGGAGCCAGTGAGAGGTGCGTCCTGATGTAAGTGTGGTCCGAGGGCTTCTCCCTTCCTTCTCCTGCTGCTGTCCACTCCTTCCTCCCGTTTGCTGCTTTGGTCACCAGATGACGCTAGCAATTATGCTAGCCGTAACAACTGACTTAGGTACTTTTGCTTTGTGATCCACTTCCTTGGTCTAACAAAAGGCTGAGCAATCCTTTGTTCTCATGGCTAACTTGTAAAAGATACATATATTCTTAATGCATTATATGTACATGATTATATGAGCATGATGTTTCTAAAATGATACTGGTTCATTTGATGTCAAGTACATGAAAATATCCTGTATGGTAGTTGTACTACTTGTTACACGTGTGTGATAATTGTAATTCAATAGTAATAGTTATGCAAGTTATTATATATGTTAGAAGTGATTACTGACTGACACTGCTCGGGCCGCTATATAATTTGTCCTCAAATTAGTCACATAAGAATTAGCTAGGGAATAACAAGTGGTAAAAGAACTGTATATAACCTAACTACTAGGGCTACACTACTAACTACTAACTCCTAGCTAAAGGCTATATACATACATATAATTATATACATCATAAACTCTAAACTTCCCAAAGCTTAATTCCTATCGCTAAAAGTGCGTAAAATCTGAGCTAAATACACAGAAAAAAAATTCACGAAGAATTTGGCGGGACCCGAGATGGAAGGCTGGGCCGCCTGAATTCCAAGTATCCTGAGGCTATTGTTACAAATGCTGATGTGGAAAACAGTGGATTACATGATGTTCAACATCAAAGACAAAGACATGGCCGAGTAAAAATTATATATGTGTGTCACAGTACTAGCGTGGGTAAATCAACAATGTGCAAATATCACTGTTAATAATTGTCAAGTGTAAGGTGTAGCAAGTGTACATGCACCGTAGACGGTAGCTAGTGTAGTGCCCGTTTCAAAACGTTTACTCCACAGTCCTGGTTACTCTGCTGCCACCGCCCACATCAAGTGGGGAAAAAAAAATATAAATGAATAAAAATAAAAGATGTGAGAAAAAGGTAAGTACGGTTTGGATCTAAATAATATTTCGTTAATAAATAATCATCAATATATTTCTCCCTTTGCTTGTAATTGGTAATAATTATACATTCACAAGTTGTCTTAATTCTAAGTCTTTTTCTCCCCTAACGATACGCACGCATAATGCTCAAGTCGTTATCCTAATATAGTTTACTATCTCTGGTAACTTCGGTTGCACTGTCACCACATTAACGATATGCACGCGTAATGCTCAAGTCGTTATCCTAATATAATGTAGTCTATCCCACTTCCAAAGTTTCCCTCTCACTCATTTTTCTGTTGCCTTCTTTCTCCTTGGCCTCACACGGCCGGCTGTAATATGCTGTAGTTGCCCCCTCTGCTAATTTGTGCCCCTTGGCCCCCTGGTCCGCCAACAGCTCCTACCTTGGGGCCCTAGGTAATACATTTCATTAGTCCTTCTGTCAACAAAAGGAATCACCAGTAAGTCACACCTACATCTCTAGTTAACAAATATTTTATAACTTACCTTTACCAAGGGCGAGAATATCACCTCCCCACAGGCGACTTAACTCAGCGAACGTCTAGCTGCTTCTAAAGTTATCCTAACGTAGAACCCCCTTCTCACCTCGTTTCGCTACGTGTCTAATTACTACTGGCTTAAAATATAAGCCTAACCAGTGATTCAGGACTGAGGCGTGGAGGAAAATTCCTCGTTAGCTTATTGATACTTATATGTTATTTCATCTCTTCCCCTATTAATGTAATTTCTCTCGTTACACTAGCAAGCTCAACTGTCAGCGAAAGTAGCTGTGAAAATTACAGGGAAAAATTGAGAACATAACATTTCAAGTAATGAAATCGTAATCGTAAATTGTCAAGTACACACAAACCTCGTTTTCCCGGACTAATAGGGGGGAGCACTGGTCCGGGAACCGCAAAAGTCTGAGGCTATTACCCACCCTCGGACGTTTATCCTACACAAGTATTTACTGTCCGGCAACCGCCAATATCAACTACCCCACTGCGGACTTTTACGTCACTTTGTTGTTGTTTTTAGGGCTGCGAGGATCCCTTGAGGAGCACTTTGAGCCCTGGTGATGTCCTATGATGCTATCACAGGCACTGTAGTTGACCTGTCTTCCTCAGGAAGGCACAGGTGAGGCGAATGACATCGTGTATCCGGGAAGGGTGGACACTAGCCCCCGCAAGCAGGGTGGGCAGGTAACATCTGGTGACGTTCAGGGTGAGGAGTTGAGTTCAACTCCTATAACACCCATTGTGTCATATGCTATGTTACCCATAGCATATGAACTCATAACACCCATAGTGTTATGAGTTCAGCACTCCGGAAGAGATGGCGCAGCGTCATGCAGATGAGGATATGTTTTGGGAGCTTCCATTGGCCGTTGGTAGATGCCCTGCATATGTCCTGGCCTATTGATCCGATTAGACGAGTAACTTTAGTGGTGGTTGATGCTGATTTGCCAGTACAGACGTAGCTTAAAAAGGATACTAGCTCATCTGGTACAACACTCAGATTTCTGGCAAGTTGCTGAGCTGTTGGTGGCCACGGAAGTGTGCTGGATTTCTTGAATTCACTCAGGAAGCTTCTGCGTAATGACAGAGCAACCTCTTTAAGCAGGTGGCCTTGCCCCAGAGTGAATGCACACCTCACAGCACTCCCTATGCCTATTGTTGAGCTGTAGATAAGATAGGGTTGGTCTGTCCTTTCGGCTCTAACTTTGTGAACTGCAACTTGTCTCGATATTTGCCACTACTCTGTAGTTTGTCTCGCAGCTTAGTGCTTTTGTAATTCTTGTTCGGGAAGTTGGTGTCATCCAAGGCTGATATGTAGGTACTGCAAAGGTCTGTCAGTTTCATCACCTGCTTGTGACGGATGATATTGGTGTCGATAACTGTACATACAAGCGAGAATACTTGACTGTGTGCATCCTCTAGCTGCATTTGTCGAACTTGCTCAGACTCATTCTGACTTCTCCACCATACTGGGTCGCTAGTATATTTTCGATGACAACTTCTGTGGTATTGAGCCTCGGAGGCAAACAGGTCCATACCTCTAATGCAGACAAGAAGATCTTCGTCCTTCTTCATCTCTGCAATTCTTTTGATTTCTTCTCCATTAAAATAAAATCTTGAGGTTGGCTCAGTTGTCCAAGTTCCGTGGATCTTGCTTGACCTTCTTTCGACCTTCTCTCCTACAATATATGCAGTCCGGCTTGAACAGCTGTGTGTCGCCACCTGATTAAGTTCTCCGTGAGGTTCTGGATGAACAGGACGGTTCTGGCGTCGACATTGCAGATTTGCCCAACCTGTTGAGGTTCATTGTAAAACGCTGGTAGCAGTCGCGATGGTAACCATGATTGTCCTGGTAGGTATCTGGAATTACTTCACATGAATCCTCCATCCGTAATGCAGATCCTTGTGGCTCTTGCAGACGTCGAATCCGGATCTGGTGTAGACGTTGAAGTCTACTTTTGGGATCTTGTGTTTGAGATAAATATGTGAACACATCACACGTTGGGGCATTAAAATGAATCACACACAGTTTTGTTTTGCTTGGCCCTGGCTGACTGTCACACACACTGTCAATGCGCTTTCTTTTCTTTGTTGTATCCTGATGATCCATTGTTCTTTTCTCTCAGTCAACCTGAAAAGAAAGTGATATTAATGTAAGTATCTACCACCACCACTACAGTATAAGCAAAGAACTGTGTTCATATTGACAATCAGAAATGTGTTCATGTTGACAATATTGGACTCGATATTGCCTACTTGAGGCATCATCCCCTGGTATCTACAACTGCACTCAAATATGCCACTGCCAAATGAAACTGGTAATCGCTAAACAAAACCGCAAATAGCAAAAAATTGGATACGATCCATCACTAAGGGTGTTGACATCAAGGTCATCACTATAGTTTTGTTGTTAACATGGTTTTTCTCATCGAGGACACCCCAAGGAACAAAACAATGCCACCCAGTAGAGTACTGGGGGGGGTGCCTGGGGACCCCGGTAGCCCGCGGTCTAATAGGACTATGACAGTCCTGCATAATTATTTCTATTCAGGGCAATAATATCCCAGTACTTTGTGAAGTGTAGTTGATAAGACAGTTCTTCAAATATAGTGCAGTCTCGATTTTTCATCCACAAAAATTCAATTAGCATGCTTTGCTGATTTTGGCAGTTCATCAAATAGATATCCTCTCGATGATGAATTCAGAGTGGAAGGAGAACGAGGATTTACGCAGGCCACTTATTGCATCGTGAATTTAATCATTTAGTGAATATCTTTTTCTGAATTTGGGATACAGCTCTATCAAGAAAGACTGACATGACTTATAAAACTATGGAAGTTCTTCTTTATATACTTCCTTGTTTCCATTGTATCTGATCCTGTTACCCCGGGGTTTTTGCCTGCCACTCCCTCCAAGATAGTATTCTCATGGGGATTGTATTAGATCCTTTACTGTTGGTGCCTGCACTCCCTCCAAGATAGTATTCTCCATGGGGATTGTATTAGATCCTTTACTGTTGGTGCCTGCACTCCCTCCAAGATAGTATTCTCCATGGGGATTGTATTAGATCCTTTACTGTTGGTGCCTGCACTCCCTCCAAGATAGTATTCTCCATGGGGATTGTATTAGATCCTTTACTGTTGGTGCCTGCACTCCCTCCAAGATAGTATTCTCCACGGGGATTGTATTAGATCCTTTACTGTTGGTGCCTGCACTCCCTCCAAGATAGTATTCTCCATGGGGATTCAGACACTTGAAACCATGGCTTGAGCAGGACTAAGGAATGAAATGTCTGCATTCTTGACAACATTCACATTCTTAAAGTCAAAACACAACTGTTTGTTTGTTTGTGTTTGTTTGTCTGCTTGTAACTGTTAAGCATACCTAATTCTGTAGTCTAGAAATTTGATCGAGGTAGTGCGAGAAAATTAGTTTTTCAAGGCAGTATAACAATCATGCCATATACATATTGTTGGGGTCATTAAATGCTAATTCTGTAAAATACAACTCCAATGCATCCCACTGTTCTAACATGCCTGTAGAGACAACCATCGGGCTTGGCCTGGAGCGATTTTATCATGTTCAGTGTCAACGAATTTTTGAAGCTATTGGAATGCATGTTGCCTCTTGAAGCTATTAATTATTTAAGTGTGCAAAATGTTAAGGCATAAAACTTGAACATATTCATGGAGTATGAAGCATTTGATGCACAGAGATGAATTGTGTAGCCTGAACGTTTAACAATATGACATGAGGCAATTTTTTTTTTTAATAATGTAGCTACTGATCTGGGGCGGCATTTTGGAACACTACTAAGACCATCTTAGGGGACTAAGACCATCTTAGCGCTAGGTGGACATTTTCGGAAGCAAAGTTCGCTCCGCCTAAGACAGTGCAGCGAGTGTAAACTAAGGCAGGGTTGGGGTCGTCTTAGCCCGCAATTTTCTCCGTCACCATAACAACAATGGTTATATTATTGGTTATATATTATATATTTTAGACTGTATATAGTATATTAGGCTGTATAATACACTATGTATATATATATAGGTGAGGGCTATATATATACTATATATATAGGGGTGGGCTGGGCGGAATAGATATGATTTGCGACAGAAACGGTTAGCAGATTAATTCTAAAACATATCAAAACACACCAGAAAAAAAGTGTCGTTATTCACGATAATATCACATACTGGCTATGATATGTGTGTGGAGGATGAAAAGGGGGAAGGAAGAGGAGGGAGAAGAAATAATAGAAGAAAAAAAAGGAGACAGAGAGAAGAGAGAGAGAGAGAGAGAGAGAGAGAGAGACTCCCTCGGCGTGTATACACTGCACTGGACTAGCAGAAATACATATCTGGCAACTCAAGGAGAAGGAAGAGGAGGGAGAAGAAATAATAGAAGAAAAAAGAGAGAGAGAGAGAGAGAGAGAGAGAGAGAGAGAGAGAGAAGAGAGAGAGGGGAGAGAGAGAGAGGAGAGAGAGAGAGAGAGAGGAGAGAGAGAGAGGAGTCCCTCGGCGTGTACACTGCACTGTGACTAGCAGAAAATACATATCTGGCAACTCAAGGAGAAGGAAGAGGAGGGAGAAAAAAATAATAGAAGAAAAAAAGGAGAGGGGAGAGAGAGAGAGAGAGAGAGAGAGAGAGAGAGAGAGAAGGGAAAGAGAGAGAGAGAGAGAGAGAGAGAGAGAGAGAGGAGATGAGGAGAGAGAAGAGAGAGAGAGAGAGAGAGAGACTGGGCGTGGTATACGTATTCCCCCCAAATACAGACTTGTGTCGCGCGCGCTGATGGTTAGGTGGCACTAAGAAGGGTTGGCCTTCTGTCCCCTTACACGAGGCCAAGATGACGTTCGAAAATGCTTTTTTAGTAATCTTCTTGGCCCGGTATAACTAAGTCGGTCTTAGGACGCTAAGAGGGTGTAGTTTAGAGCCCCTTCCAAAATGCCGCCCCTGGCTTGCTCCCATCATCACATTGGCAGTGTCAGAACAAATCCCAACAATGTTATCAACAGGAATGTCTTTTGATGTGAACATTCTTTCATGGCACTGAACATTCTTAAAGCTGAACTATCATTAACCAGATGATCCAATCCCTACAAGTATTCAAGTATTAGACAGACAGACAGACACAGAAAGAAAAAGAAAGAATTAGACAGACAGACAGATTGGGGTAGCTACTCCGTGGTGTAAGGGTTTGCACGCCCGGTTCACAACCGAGAAGGCCCGGGTTCGATCCCCGGGCGGAGCGGAAACAGTTGGGCTGTTTCTTTAAAGCCCGAGCCCCTGTCCACCCAGCAGTGAATGGGTACCGTGTGTTAGCCGGGGGTTTGTAACCCGCCTCCTGGGGTGCTAGTTTCTGCCAACACTATAAGCACTAGCAGACAGCTCTCTAGGGGTAGTCTGTGAGAGAGCTGTCTGGTTACAGTGGAGATCCATCTCAGCTGCGTCGATAACTGACGAAATTTCTTCAAACATCAAACATCAAGACAGACAGAGACAGACAGACAGAGAGAGAATCGCAACTCGTGCTCGTGCTCGCGCCTTCCCACAGCCACCAAGATGGCCGACCCACAACAAATGGACGTGGACAATAGTTACAATTCGGACGATGACGACGTAGTTATCATCGAAGACACCACAATACCTAGCGAGTGAGTACTATCATACACTCCCACACCTTTATAGCGCGTAGTTAACCTTGTGTCACCTTTAATTAAGGGTCTATTAAGGGTTGTGTAAAGACGTTTTTGTAGCTCCATATTTCAGGGTGTTTTAGTGGGTTTCTGTGGGAATTATCGAGTGCTTGTTCTAATAGAGATAGTTTTATTTTGCGCAAACCCATAAAAAAAAGTATATCTTGTGGTTAAGGTTAGGTTAGGTTTCATTAAAACCTAAAAGGTTACCTACCGTAGATAACAGTAAAGTCGCCAGGACAACTTTTTTTCTGTTTACAGACGTGTGGTGGCGTTCATACTTACATTTCTACATCCATGATTTCAGGACAGTTAGAAGGGGCTATCTGGAGAGTCTGTGTCATTTTGTGTCTTCATCTGTGCCATAGTAGGGCTATAAATGAACAAATTACAAAACTATCTACAAAGTGGCTACCAACAGTAGAGTCGCCATCTAGTGTTTATTTACTGAGTGTCGTACCGCTGTCGTCGCCCGAAGAAAAAAAACGCGTAGTGAAATTTGAAACCGTCTATACTTGCAGCTACAAAGCATAAAACAATGCTGAAACAGGGTAGATTATACAGTCATGATATAAACTACTGTGTATTATCTTCAGTGGCACAGACACAGCAGTAGTAATGCTATCATTCGTAATATTTGGCGCCTGGCGACATCACTGCAGGTGGCGACTTCACTGTTATCTACGGTAGGTTGTCATTTTTTTTTTCGTTATTTTTTTTTTTTTTTTTGGTTTGCGCACAATAAAACTATCTCCATTAAGCCCCGTCCACACTACCACTCACCACCGTCGGCGCTTGCCGTCGAACAGTGTTCGTCACTCAAAAGTGGCAGTGTGGACACGATGCCGACCTGCAAAATTTAACCGTCGGCGCTGCCCGCCAACATTCAGCAGGTTTAATATTGGGCGGGCATGCCCGTCACTCACGCACGGGTCAGCGCCGAACACATGCTTCAAGTTATCGGCAGTTTTCACTATACTCAAACTACCCTTGGCTGGTCTCTCGGGTGAGGCTGCTCAAGTCCGCGGTGGTGCCACATCACCCCACTACTACCGCAAGGTCACCACCCTACCCTCCCCTCTTACCTCATTCATTCTGAGGAATTCTGACCTCAGTGGAGTGACCAGATGGGAAGGAGGGAGGGAGGGAAGGAAGGAGGGAGGTATTTAACCTAATTCTCTCTCTCTCTCTCTCTCTCTCTCTCTCTCTCTCTCTCTCTCTCTCTCTCTCTCTCTCTCTCTCTCTCTCTCTCTCTCTCTCTCTCTCTCTCTCTCTCTCTCTCTCTCTCTCTCTCTCTCTCTCTCACACACACACACACACACACACACAGGCACACACACACGTTCCGCCCTTGGCCCCTGTAACAATTTGGGACATAAATTTTTTCATTACATTTTTTAAAATTTACTGCGGGCCAATTAAAAATGGAGAGCGGGCCGCAGTTTGGACACCTCTGCTCTACATCTATTTTATCACAAAAATTGAATGACAAATAATGTCCTAAATACTTGTAATTTTCCACGATTTTATAGTGACTTATATATCCCTTCATCTTACAATTCTTCTTATTTACATCACGAAAGACCATACATTTAGATTTTGAATGATTTACCTTTAGTTTCAAACTTTTAATATTACTTTCAAATGCATCTAATAATGTTTCTTGCTTATGATATGCAGAAATGTGTCATGAAGATGATAGTTGGGTCAGTTTTTCTAAACCTGTGGTTATTTCATAATCTCGAGTGAGAGTACACGATATGCAGAAAACATGACTCACTTTGAAATCAGGAAGCGCGCTGACCGCCGAACAAAACCGTTCGTGTGGACACAACCCTGGCAACGGCGCTTCCCGTCGGCAAGCACCGACGGCAAGCACCGACGGTGGTGAGTGGTAGTGTGGACGGGGCTTTAGAACAAGCACCGGTAATAATGGACGAGAGTTTCACGGTCGTTTACAGAGACACCAACTATTTTTTCTTGGCCTACAATAGGTGCTTGTTCTAATGGTGCTTGTTTTATTATGCGCAAACCAAAAAAAAAAAAAAAAAATGAAACCTAACCTAACCTTAAAGGTTTTTAAAAAAAACCTAACCTAACCTTAATCACAAAATATACTTCTTTTTTTTTTTTTTTTTTTCCGCAAAATAAAACTAGCACCATTAGAACAAGCCCCTATTGTAGGCCAAGAAAATATAGTCGGTGTCTGAAAACGACCGCGAAACTCTCGTCCATTATTACCACATTCTCTCTATGAGCTTCCGTCACAAAGCATTACTTTTGGAGATAATGACATGTTGTTTATAGGGAGGCGAGAGACAAGTGTTTACGTCCGCCTCGCTCTTCTTTCTCTTGTGACCTGCATCACCTCTGTTCTTCCCTTGCCGCGGACACTTTTTTAATGCGGATTTGGCTTTAGTTAGGAGGTTAAAGCGTGGGAATAGGTTAGGTTAGGTTAGGTTAGGTTAGATTAGTGAGTTTAAAGGTGGGTTTAGGTTAGTTTAATTTTCATATCTCCTATACACTCCTTCCTATTAAAGACATCTTATATCTCCGAAAGTAGTGATTTGCGACGGAAGTTCATAGAGAAAATGTTTCTTAGAATCTATTAAGGTGAACAGAAACCACACTCCCAATTGTGTCGCCAATATTACGAATGATGGCATCACTACTGCTGTGTCTGTGCCACTGAAGATGATGCACAGTAGTTTATATCATGACTGTATAATCTACCCTGTTTCAGCGTTGTTTTATGCTTGTATCTGCAAGTATAGACGGTTTACAATTTCGCTACTCTTTTTTTTTTTTTTCCGGGCGAAGACAACGGCGGGAGGACACTGAGAACATAAACACTAGCTGGCGATCTTAGTGTAGGTCACCACTTGGGTGATACTTTTGTAATGTGTTCATTTATAGCCATACTATGACACAGATGACGACACAAAATGACACAGACTCTCCAGATAGCCCCTTCTAACTTTCCTGAAATCATGGATGTAGAAATGTAAGTATTAACGCCACCACACGTCTGTACAGCGAAAAAAAACGTTGTCCTGGCGACTTTACTGTTATCTACAGTAGTAGATTCGTACACCAAAAAGTTGTTTCGTAGTCTATATGAAACCATAGTCGTTTCGTACACTCAGCTCAAGAGTTGTACTTGACTACTAGAGTTACGAAACGACACTAGGTATGTACGAAAAACTCAAAATCAGTGTACGAAACAACTAACAAAACCCGTGTATGAAACAACTTGTGTACGAAACTCCCTGTAACCATTTTTTTGGGTATTATATTACTCTGGGACCAGAATTCCCAATTTTTATTTTTTATTGGGCGACCACCGATATTGAGGCCGTATACAACGTTTTTATCGCTGTACAGACGTGTACAGACAGAAGTTAATACTTACATTTCTACATCCATGATTTCAGGAAAGTTAGAAGGGGCTATCTGGAGAGTCTGTGTCATTTTGTGTCTTCATCTGTGTCATAGTAGGGCTATAAATGAAAACACTACAAAAATATCACCTGAGTGGCGTTTTCCTGCATAGTTCTAATATGCTTTGAGTGAATCTGGCACTCGTCTTTGTACGAAATAATGGTTGTTTATAGGTATGGGCTATGGTTACAGGGAGTTTCGTACACAAGTTGTTTCGTACCCAGGTTTTCCTAGTTGTTTCGTACACTGATTTTGAGTTTTTTCGTACATACCTGGTGTCGTTTCGTAACTTAGTAGTCAAGTTCAACTCTGAGCTGAGTGTACGAAACGACTATGGTTTCATATAGACTACGAAACAACTTTTTGGTGTACGAATCTACTGGTGTACTACGAAACAACTTGTGTACGAACTGACTGTTGGTAGTGGTGGTAGTAGTGAAGTAATAGTTTGTAGTAGTAGTATAGTAATAGTAGTAGTTTATAGAATGGTTATATGAGAGAGAGAGAGAGAGAGAGAGAGAGATTTATGACATTATTTGTTTATTAGTATTTTTTTTTTACATTGATTATACGATTATACATTGATTATATGTATATTTTTTTCTCTTGATTATTTATATTTTTTCTTTTTGTTTCTGGTTCTTCCTTTTTATTGCATTTCCTTCCTTCCTCCTTCCTTCCTTCCTTCCTTCCATCCTTCCTTCATTCCATCCTTCCTTCCATCCATTTTTCCTTCCTTCCTTCCTTCCATCCTTCTTTCTTCCCTTCCATCCTCCTTTTACCTCTAAAGGAAATATTTTTTCTATTAATTATAATAGTTATTTTTTAAAGTGAAAATGTGATGTCCTTGGCAAATGAGCCCTTATGGACAGGTGGGCTGGAGGGAAGCGGTCACTTGTCTGTATCCCATGGCGGGGACTGACCTCTGCCCCCCCCCCTCTCTTTCTTTATGTGTATGTATTGATTTAATGGAAAGTATTTACTGTATAGTTTTGTTTTTACTTATGCACTGTATGTACACATTCCTGAGCAAATTTCAATTGAATAGAAGAATATTCATGTTTCATATTCTGTCCTTGCCTGTTTATTGAGAGAGAGAGAGCCAGCCCCTCTCTCTCACTCCCCCATTATCTGACCCATTACCCATTATTGGTTGTGCCTGATGTGCAAGGCTTAGCTACACCTGCCTGCATTGAAGGTCACTAGCCACTCACCACTCCACTCCTACACCATGTAGAGTGGTGGCGTGAGGCTCCTGTGCTGGCCTTACTCCTTGGCTGCAAACACTGGCTGGGTGTTAGCTGGAGGGTGAAGCAGGAAGCACCCTTCAAGGAAGCACTTGCCTGCTTGTGTGCTGACGGCCACCAATGTTACAGGTGCTGAGGTGAAGAGTCCAGGTCGGCGCCCACGCCAGGACTCCTCCCGGCTTCCCTTGTATTAGGGAACGCTTGGTTCATCCCCGGGGCCTCCACCGGGGTTCCTGCAGGACCAGCTGACGCCTCCCACCACAGGGGTGCTGGCAGAAGTAGTGCTGCAATGGAGGGCGTGAGGACCTACACTTGTGATGACTGTGGCAAAGTGTGCTCCAGCAAGGCTGGCATTACTGCACACATCCTCACCCATACACGCAAGACAGGGCTGAGGTGTGACCACTGTGGCAAAGTGTTCACTCGTAAGGGTGATCTTAGGAGCCACATGCTCACCCACACTGGTGAGAGAAACTTTGAGTGTCAGGAGTGTAGGAAAACATTTACCCACAAGAGCAGTCTTAACAAACACATCCTCACCCACACTGGTGAGAGAAACTTTGAGTGTCAGGAGTGTCGGAAAACATTTGCCCGCAAGAGCAGTCTTAACGCACACATGCTCACCCACACTGGTGAGAGAAACTTTGAGTGTCAGGAGTGTAGGAAAACATTTACCCAGAAGGGCAGTCTTAACACACACATGCTCACCCACACTGGTGAGAGAAACTTGGAGTGTCAGGAGTGTAGGAAAACATTTCCCAGCAAGAGCAATCTTAAAGTAATCGTCCAGACCATTTCATCATTCCTGATTTAATGCAATCAAATCATAGCCATTAACGAGTATATCAACAATACGTCGTCACTTTTTGTATCCAGTCAGCCGTTTTTAAATAATCCGCAATCAAATCTGCAAATTCCCCGAGTTTCAAAACACCACTCAGGTTTGCAGACGCTCATGCTCAGGCTCGGTGACGTAGCATCAGGGAGGCTCATCTTCCCGCGCTTGATCAGAGAAGCACTAAACACAGAGATAAATATAGTACTTGAAGATATTTGGGTGTTTCTGATAGATTTTTTTTGCTATATGCCACATGCATGCATCCTTTATGGGTGCAGCAAGACAGCTGTGCCTTTCGAGAAAAGTTTGCACACGGAAAGGAGTGGCGTGTGTAGGTGATAACAGCCTATAGTGTGTTGGGGCGAGCAGTTGTGTTGAGAACGGTGTGTAGTGTACACAGCGGGTGAAAGACTGGGTGAGTGTGCAGCGCGACTAGTCGCCTACCCAGTGTGTGGGTTGAGACGACGAGTGTGAGGTGAGCCTGTGTACACGGGTGTGCTGGACAAGGGCGGCCCCCCCCCCGTAAGACAGTGACTCAGTCCAACACCATACCAGAACAGGTGGCCCTGTTAGACAGGGACGCCATGACTGGCAACAGCGGTGGACCACCACGACTGTTGAGTCCTTTGCCTCTTAACAAGACCAAGTAAACCAGTAAACCAATTAAACCAAGTCACCCAGTTGTGGAAGTGGGCGGTGCCCTTGTGCGAGACCCTGTGAAGTGGTGTGGCTGTCCACTTTCTGCCTCCCGCCCGCTATTTTCCAACTCTATGCTGTATTTAATGACTATTATGTAGTTTTCCGATTAATGACGTTTTTGAACGTAGCCTCCAAAACTAACCATAGGATTTTTTCGAAGTACCTTCATTGTGATTCCCACACACACATGGTTTACCTTATTTTACCAACCATGTTTTGGAGAAGTGCCAGGTCTCCTGCTGAACCTCAGGCTCTGCTACACCTGTTCATCCACCTCGTACTCGTGGCTCACACATATAGGATCCCATGACAATAGGAGGTTCGTTTCCTCATAGTATCGCGACCACGTCCATTTCTTTTCGGTGTCAGATTGAGCATCGTACTCTAGATCTGTCACTAGCGACAATTTCACTGTCTGACACCGAAGTACAATCGCTCATCATAACATTTGCCGACAGGTGTCAGACAGAGTGTCTGCGGGCGTCCCTGTTCTGACGTCATCAATAACAGTCGTAGCCCTGTTGGAGGGAAGATTTTTTTTTTCGCGCGCTTCTTACAAAAGTCGTGTTTTTACGGAAATAAGGCCTGGAAATCAATTATTTTTGGTGGATTAGGTGTTTTGAATGAACATTCAACATAATTCGGCAAAAAAAAATTGGGTCTGGACGATTACTTTAACAAACACATGCTCACCCACACTGGTGAGAGAAACTTTGAGTGTCAGGAGTGTAGGAAAACATTTACCCGCAAGAGCAGTCTTAACACACACATGCTCACCCACACTGGTGAGAGAAACTTTGAGTGTCAGGAGTGTAGGAAAACATTTACCCAGAAGAGCAGTCTTAACACACATGCTCACCCACACTGGTGAGAGAAACTTTGAGTGTCAGGAGTGTAGGAAAACATTTGCCCACAAGAGCAGTCTTAACACACACATGCTCACCCACACTGGTGAGAGGAAGTACAAGTGTGATATTTGCGGCAAGTGTTTTCCTAGCAAGGGTCGTGTTGCCAGGCATATCCAGACACACCTGTGAGGAGGGAGTGGCTGTGTGTGGGTTGTGCTTGTGGTGGTGGGTGAGGGGCTTGCCAGGCATATACAACGCCACTTGTGAGGTGTTGTTAAGAATATCAATAAAGCCACTTCATGAATAATTGTGTTCAATGTTTTATTTCACAGATTACAGAGGGAAAAATGAAAAAGAGAGATGGAGAGAGGTTATAATAAGAAGTGTGTCAGGAGGTTATATAATAATAGGTTATATAATATGATAATAGGTTCAACATGCATCGCCAATGAACAGACTTAGAAGAGAAATACAGTATTATTATCACTCTTCCTCCTCCTCCTCTTCTTCTTCATTGGCACTTCCTCCTCCTCTTCCTCCAGAAAGTAATATTAGTAATGAAAGAATTAATAAAACAATTTTCCCCATTATGATTATTATTGTTTATATATTTTTGCCACTACAAGTTTGTTTATATTGTTTTATGCTTTAAATGATAAAAAGTCAAGAAAGTAAGAGAGAGAGAGAGAGAGAGAGAGAATAATTCAGGCAGATTTAAAACGACCACATAAGCAAAGTATGTACCGCTTATACCGTGCGGTTTTCCCTCGCCGTAGCTCTCACTCGCGTTACCTCTGGTTCCACGTGTGACCTGCCTACCTGCCTACCTTCAAGAAGCCTTACCCTACCCTACCTTACCCTATCCTACCTTACCCTACCCTTATAGAAGCAAGAAGACCATTCCTTCAAATTCAGCTGCCCCTTCTACTTCTTCGGATATAACGGATTATCGCATATATCGGATCACCCTCCCTCCAAATTGTCCGTTATAGCGAGGGTTTACTGTGTATTGCATGGAAACAAGACCCTAGTAGTAACATTACCTAACAAAAGTAAATACATAGAACACAGACACACAACTATATGTCACTGGTTGAGATTCCCAGCCAGAAAAACAATGAAGTGCTTCCCATAAAAGTGTAGGAGTGCATAATCAAAATAGATCAACAAATAGCAGGAAGTTTTCAATATATACATTGCATTAGCAAGCACAAAGAAATACATTTAATACTAATGTACGATAAAAAAGACGATAACCTTTAGGAGGCTGTACGATAATTCTACTGAAAAAAACATAATTTTGAGGAGCCGGTACGATAATTCCCAACTGCAAGTGTGGCAGCAGCCGGGAGGGCGGGAAGCCCCCCACACCAAGACCAAGACACCACCCTCAAGCCTTCTTGCCTTCCTCAAGAAGACAGGTCAGCTGTGCCGCACCTGTGATAGCGTCATAGGACATCAAAAGGGGGTAGATGCTCGAAGGAGTTAAGGGCCAATAAATATTACCCTACGAGGCTTTTACCTCGCAGCGCCTCCACGGTTAATGCTCAAACCGTTTTCTCCCTCGTTACGGGACCGCGAGGCTACGGGTGCTCGGGACCAGCCTCAGCTCCCTACCAGAGTGATATTTGAGGCGGCAAGACATCCAGCGGACCACTTCTTCTTTTAGTCCGTTAAATCCAGGGTTGCCTGTACTTCCCTAACTCTTCTCTTACAGAAGCAGCAATGAGGGACTTACAGTATGAGTGAATGAGGCATAAATACTCATCCATTGCCTGACTCCTCTCACTCAGGCAGCCCCCAAACCTCATTTTCCAGGGCACAATTTCCTTACTCCTCGCACTCAGGCAGCCCCCAAACCTCATTTTCCAGGGCACAATATCCTTACTCCTCTCACTCAGGCAGCCCCCAAACCTCATTTTCCAGGGCACAATTTCCTTACTCCTCTCACTCAGGCAGCCCCCAAACCTCATTTTCCAGGGCACAATTTCCTTACTCCTCTCACTCAGGCAGCCCCCAAACCACAATTTCCTTACTCCTCTCACTCAGGCAGCCCCCAAACCTCATTTTCCAGGGCACAATTTCCTTACTCCTCTCACTCAGGCAGCCCCCAAACCTCATTTTCCAGGGCACAATTTCGCCAACTTAACTTTCGCCAACTATTTTGTTTTCTTCTTTTTTCTAACTTTTGTCTGTTTTGTGGCTTGATTTCTATATTTATTCATTCTGCCTGTCTGTCTATGTTTGTTAGTCATTATCTCTCTCTCTCTCTCTCTCTCTCTCTCTCTCTCTCTCTCTCTCTCTCTCTCTCTCTCTCTCTCTCTCTCTCTCTCTCTCTCTCTCTCTCTCTCTCTCTCTCTCTCTCTCTCTCTTTCATCCATCACAGGCAAATATTAGGTCGACTGTATTTTATATGTACAGTCGGCGCAAAAAAACTTGGGGCGGGAATAACGTCCTTAGCTGTTTTGACAATTTCGGTGGGAGCGATTGAATTATTTTTACTTCTTTTGTCTATCTGGCAGTGCATTAGGGTGTCTGCTGTAGATTCCTCGCTCCTGCCCGCTCTGTATCTTCCAAGTCATCATAGGAAGAGGTTGTTGTGTTTGGTTCTCCAACCTTCCTACACCCCCATTTGCCCCTCCATCGTCTACCGCCTTCTCCAGGTCTAATAAAGCATTATGCCGGGCAAATCTCTATCAATTGTGAAGAAGACACATATAGTAACCTCGTATCAAAGTGGGAAAACAATTGGCCCGATAGCGAGGGAGATGTGTGTTTCCAAACATACCGTCTCGGTGTGGTGCAGGCGGGCGCAAGATGGCGAGTTAGAGACTGTTTTGGCGTGGAAGAAAAGGAAACTTCAAAGAAGACTGATCAATTGCTCAAAATGATTATTGACATCAACAATCCTTTTGAGCAGTAGATCAGTCTTCTTTGAAGTTTTTCTTGGCCGCCCTGACCCTTTCTTCCACGACAAAACAGTCTCTAACTCACCATCTTGCGCCCGCCTGCACCACACAGAGTTTGGAAACACACATCTCCCTCGCTATCGGGCCAATTGTTTTCCCACTTTGATACGAGGTTACTATATGTGTCTTCTTCACAATTGATAGAGATTTGCCCGGCATAATGCTTTATTAGACCTGGAGAAGGCGGTAGACGATGGAGGGGCAAATGGGGGTGTAGGAAGGTTGGAGAACCAAACACAACAACCTCTTCCTATGATGACTTGGAAGATACAGAGCGGGCAGGAGCTAGTAATCTACAGCAGACACCCTAATGCACTGCCAGATAGACAAAAGAAGTAAAAATAATTCAATCGCTCCCACCGAAATTGTCAAAACAGCTAAGGACGTTATTCCCGCCCTAAGTTTTTTGGCGTCCAAAGTTTTTTTGCGCCGACTGTATATATATATATATATATATATATATAATATATATATATATATATATATATAATATATATATATAATATATATATATATATAATATAGTATATATATATTTTATATATATTATACGTATATATATATAATTTATTTCCGTCAAAAACGAATGCCAGATTCACTCAAAACACATCAAAAGTATTCAGGAAATCTAAGTTTTGGCCTCGAAATCGGTGGTTGCCCAATAACGAAAATTTGCCAAAAACTATTGACGTGAAATGAGCTCCGCCTGCCTCTAGGAGCAACCTTTGTGGCGACTGTTTGTATTAAATCTGTCTTCTCTGCGTCTTTCTTCTTATGTCTTGTTCTTGCATCTGTCTGGTTGTCTCTATATGCATGGCCTGCTAACTTACCTGTATCTCTGTCTAGGTACGAGGTATGTATTTTACTGTATTTGCATATTTACAGGATGGAGTCACGCTCATAATGATTGTAATTGCCTTGGTCGTGGTCTTCCAAGTCATACTTTTCTTTACTACCTGTATGCACCTAGTGATGCGCCATTGCCTGAGAGGCTGAATGGCACAAGGCTGGAAGAGGTCTGGGCGGCGCCTACTACCACCCACCTCAGGGGCGTGTCCAGAGTGTGGCGTGAGTGTGTGGTGGTGGGGGGGGTGGTGTGGATGGGCGGGGGTGGTGGTGGTGAGAAGGTGGATGTGTGGTGGTGGTGGTGATAGAATATCGTGGTGGTGGTGGTGTGGTGTGCGTGTGTGGCGGGCTGTGGTAGTGTGTGGAGGAGTGTTTGGTGGTGGTGGTGGTGGTGTGGTGTGGATGGGCGGGGGTGAGTGGTGGTGAGAAGGTGGATGTGTGGTGGTAGAATATAGTGGTGGTGGTGTGGTGTGAGTGTGTGGCGGGCTGTGGTGGTGTGTGAGTGTGTGGAGGGATGTGCGTGCGTGTGTGTGTGACTGTGGTGGGTAATTTGAGTATGATATAATATGAATAATATTTGGCCCACTCAAGGGGCGCCAAATCTTCCTCGCCAAACAAATGAATGACCAAGATACAGCTTTAAATAGGGGTTCAAAACGCTCTTATAGCCAGGTGTTCATACTGCGAACATTTTCTTGATTAAAGGGGGCGCCAAATCAAATTAATTACTTAAATATAGCTTTGAATATTGCTTCAAAATGCTCCTAGATTGAAATACTAAAATGGGAAATGTGCCAGTAAATGCTCCTAGAATTGCTCATATCTCGAAAATGTCCCCCCCCCCCACTCCGTTCCAGTTCCTTCCCTCATTTGTCCTCCCTTTCCCGGCCTCCCTGTCTTGCGGACATTCTCCCGGAATCCCCCTCCTTCTCCCTGGACAATTTAACCTCCTTCCTCCAACACATCCACATCCTACATCTGATCTAACCATCCTGCTGTAACATTCCGTTCTTTCCCCTTCCCTCATCGTTTCACTATTATTCTTTAACCCTGACCCTTTATATGCTTTGCCATAGTGCCATAGGACCTCTGATGGCTGGCACATTCACCTTTTTAGGCATTAAATCAATCCCCCCCCCCGATCCCTCCAACTGCAGAGGCTCACTTCGGAGAGGCTGCAGAGGCTCACCTACCTACTATCTACTACTAGACTAGTAGTAGTAGTAGTAGTAGTAGAAGTAGTAGTGGTAGTAGTTAGTACTAGTAGTAGTAGAAGTAGTAGTAGTAGTAGTAGTAGTAGAAGTAGTAGTAGTAGTAGTAGTAGTGTAATGCCCATTATTCGGGAAATAGTAGGAACAATTATTATTATGAAATTCCGCGCTATGTCTTGTCAGTAGTTAATTTTTTTTCTCTTTGTTCAGGATGACTCATCGTATTTCTACCTTTCCGCCATCTTCTCTCAACATTTGGCCATCCTAGACGCCATTTTGTTCTATCTTCTTTCGTGGTTTCACCCGTCACTTTTTTCTTCCTTCCTTCCATTCCCTCCCTCACATGCCGTATGCGAGTCCAAATTCGTGGGATAATTATTCTGCGATCAGTGATAACTAATGATGTCAGTTCTTTTTATCTTTCCCCAGTTATCTGGTCAGACCAAGAAACTCTCCCAGAATCTTACCGTCTTTCAAAATAATCCCTATCGTTATCGGTTATGGTCATATATGGGCGTTGTAGTAAGGATCCACGCTAAAATGAAAGCTCACCAAAATTCTACGTAAGATTTCAATACCTCTTCACTCTGAAATGGTGTTCGGAATGTCGATATTACACTATAAAACCAACCTTCGTGGGTATTAGACTAAAGACATTAAATTCTCTTACATCAAAGTAGCCAGTTTGTATTAAGGCGGCCTCTTCGGGGATACGCGAGTTTCATTTCTTAAATAGTTGGTTCGGGATTATAATTTGTTCATTTAAAGGTCACGGTGAGACTTTCCAAACAAGTTCTTTTTTTTCTTGGTGCGGAGAACCGCAGGGCATGAGCCAGTCTTCTCTCCCCGCTCTTCAAGGTAAGACATCCGCCCCGGGCTCCGGTGGTTTTTCTCCCTTAGTGTATTACATCTATATATTTCTATATAAATATATAGGTACAGTTCAGTGTCACTAAGGCATAGATGTTCCGCCCATCCTTATAAGAGATATTAACAGAGTCTTCTCTCCCCGCTCTTCAAGGTCTTGACGCGAAACCTCCCAACGGCCACATGGTCTTAATGTAACACAGACCACACTGTCTCAACATTTTCTTTCTCTACTAGATATTTATCTTCCATGTGTGATTTATAAATATTAAGTAATATGTTCCCTAGTGTAGGGCAATGCACTGAGTAGAAATTCAAGTGGAGGAGATTTATGCTCAGAAGAGCTTCATCTCATAACTTAGGGAAATTCCTACGTCAGGGTGTGAAATCAAGCTTCGTATTTCCGAGTAGAGTTTTCTTGGTATAGTGTTAACCCTTATATGCTGAAGATGATCTCAAGTGAGAGACTTACCATGTTTCCAAAATAAATAGGATTTCATTTACAAATATAGTTCTTGTGTTATTACGAAAACCCAGGTGATTATTCTGAGTTAGGAAAATAATTCCCCACACTTCCAAGAGAGTCCAAGCCTTGTTTCGGTATAACCCCTCGTACCAACCCGACTACCAAGATCAATCTAGTATTAATATTAATCTAACGTGCCCCGGGAGTAATCATAGCGAAATACTCGCCAGGGCTGGTGGCAGCTAATCCCTAACCTAACCTTATTATCCTTCCCTTAAGTATACCCCTTGTTCAGTACTCTCCGTAGTGAGAAGTGGTCACACTACAATCAGATAGTGAAGTCAGAAGACTAATTAAATCCTTTATTCAAGCTGTAATCTTTTATCAAATCATCCCCAAATAATATCATTCAAGTAACGTTGACCAGTAACCCCTACTAAACCATCCAANGGAAATTCCTTACCTCTCCTCAGGCAGCCCCCAAACCCTCATTTTCCAGGGCAAAAATTTTCCCTTTACCTCTCACTCAGCAGCCCCCAAACCTCATTTTCCAGGGCACAATTTCCTTACTCCTCTCACTCAGGCAGCCCCCAAACCTCATTTTCCAGGCACAATTTCCCTACTCCTCTCACTAGAGCCCTCAACCTCATTTTCCAGGGCCATTCGCAACTAATTCATTCGCCCTATTTTGTTTCGTCATTATTTCTACTTTTTCTGCTCTTTTGGCTCTATTTCTTCATCTTATTCTTCTCCTTCTTCTATTTGTTCTCTTTCTTCTCTCTCTCTCTCTCTCTCTCTCTTTCTCTCTCTCTCTCTCTCTCTCTCTCTCCTCTCTCTCTCGCTCTCTCTCTCTCTCTCTCTCTCTCTCTCTTCTCTCTCTCTCTCTCTCTCTTTTCTCTCTCTCTCTCTCTCTCTCTCTCTTTCATCCATCACAGGCAAATATTAGGTCGACTGTATTTTATATGTACAGTCGGCGCAAAAAAACTTAGGGCGGGAATAACGTCCTTAGCTGTTTTGACAATTTCGGTGGGAGCGATTTAATTTTTTTACGTTTTTTGTATATCTGGCAGTGCATTAGGGTGTCTGCTGTAGATTACTAGCTCCTGCCCGCTCTGTATCTTCCAAGTCATCATAGGAAGAGGTTGTTGTGTTTGGTTCTCCAACCTTCCTACACCCCCATTTGCCCCTCCATCTTCTACCGCCTTCTCCAGGTCTAATAAAGCATTATGCCGGGCAAATCTCTATCAATTGTGAAGAAGACACATATAGTAACCTCGTATCAAAGTGGGAAAACAATTGGCCCGATAGCGAGGGAGATGTGTGTTTCCAAACTCTGTGTGGTGCAGGCGGGCGCAAGATGGTGAGTTAGAGACTGTTTTGTCGTGGAAGAAAGGGTCAGGGCGGCCAAGAAAAACTTCAAAGAAGACTGATCTACTGCTCAAAAGGATTGTTGATGTCAATAATCATTTTGAGCAATTGATCAGTCTTCTTTGAAGTTTCCTTTTCTTCCACGCCAAAACAGTCTCTAACTCGCCATCTTGCGCCCGCCTGCACCACACCGAGACGGTATGTTTGGAAACACACATCTCCCTCGCTATCTGGCCAATTGTTTTCCCACTTTGATACGAGGTTACTATATGTGTCTTCTTCACAATTGATAGAGATTTGCCCGGCATAATGCTTTATTAGACCTGGAGAAGGCGGTAGACGATGGAGGGGCAAATGGGGGTGTAGGAAGGTTGGAGAACCAAACAACAACACCTCTTCCTAATGAATGCTTTGAAAGATACAGAGCGGTCATGGAGCGAGGAAATCCTACAGCAGACACCCTAATGACTGCCAGATATACAAAGAATTAAAAATAATTCAATCGCTCCCCCGAATTGTCAAAACAGCTAGGACGTTATTCCCCCCTAGAGTTTTTTGGCGTCCAAAGTTTTTTTGCGCCGACTGTATTATTATATATATATTATTATATATTCATATATATATATCTATATATTAATATTATATATATATATATATATATATTATTATATATTTTTTATATATATTAATACGTATACGGTGAATATATATATTTATTTCCGTCCAAAACGAATGCCATTCACTCAAAACACATCAAAGTATTCAGGAAATCTAATTTTGGCCTCGAAATTGTGTTTGCCCAATAACAAAATTTGCCAAAAAACTATTGACGTGAAATGATCTTTCCGCCCTTGCCTCTAGAGGCAACTTTGTGGCGACTGTTTTGTATTAAATCTTGTCTTCTCTGCGTCTTTCTTCTTATGTCTTCTTGTTGCATCTGTTCCTGGGTTGTCTCTTATATGCTGGCCGCTACTTACCTTATCTCTGTCTAGGTAACGAGGTATGTATTTTACTGTATTTGCATATTTACAGATTGGGGGGGGAGTCACGCTCATAATGATTGTAATTGCCTTGGTCGTGGTCTTCCAGTCATACTTTTCTTTACTAACCTGTAATGCACCTATTGAGCGCATTGCCTGACGAGGCTGAATGGCACAAGGCTGGAAGAGGTCTGGCGCGCCTACTAACCCCCACCTCAGGGGCGTGTCCAGAGTGTGGCGTGAGTGTGTGGTGGTGGTTGTGGTGGTGTTGTGGATGGGCGGGGGTTGGTGGGTGGTGTGGAATGGCGGGGGTGGTGGTGGTGAGAAGTGGGATTGGGGTGGTGGTGAGAAGGGGTGGATGTGTGGTGGTGGTGGTGATAGAAATATCGTGTGGTGGGTGGGGGATGTGGTGTGCGGTGGTGGCGGGCTGTGGGTATTGTTGTGGAGAGTTTTGGTGGTGTTGGTGGTGGTGTGGTGTGGATGGGCGGGGGTGGTGTGGTGAACGGTGGTGTGTGTGTGGTGTTGGTAGAATATAGTGGTCGGTGGTGGTGTGTGAGTGTGTGGCGGGCTGTGGTAGTGTGTGCGTGTGTGGGGGATGTGCGTGCGTTGTTGTGTGACTGTGGTGGGTAATTTTGAGTATGATATAATATAGAATAATATTGGCCCACACAGGGGCGCCAAATCTCGCCAAACAAGTGATGACAAAGATACAGCTTTAAATATGGGTTCAAAACGCTCTTATGCTAGGTGTTTCATACTACGACATTTTCTTGATTAAAGGTGGGCGCCAATCAATTAATTACTTAACTATAGCCGTTTTGAATTTGCTTCAAATGCTCTCTAGATTGGAAATACTAACATGGGAAATGTGCCAGTAAAGCTCCTATAATTGATCATATCTCGAAAGGTTCCCGCCTCCGTTTCCAGTTCCTTCTCATTGTCTCCCTTTCCCGACCTCCCTGTCTTGCGGACATTCTCCCGGAATCCCCCTCCCTTCTCCCTGGACAATTTACATCCTCTTCCCTCCAACCCATCCACAGCCTCATCTGATGTAACCATCCTGCTGTAACATTCGTTCTTTCCCCGTCCCTCATCGTTTCACTATTATTCTTTAACCCTGACCCTTTAATATGCTTTGCCATAGTGCCATAGGACGCTCTGATGGCTGGCACATTCACCTTTTTAGGCATTAAACATCCCCCCCCCGATCGCCTCCAACTGCAGAAGGCCTCACTTCGAAGGCTGCAGAGGCTCACCTACCTGACTACTACTACTAGACTAAGTATATAGTATAGTAGTAGTAGAAGTAGTATGGTACGTAGTAGTATAGAAGGTAGTAGTGTAGTAGTTAGTAGTAGTAGTAGTAGTGGTAGTAGTTAGTAGTAGTAGTATGGTAGTAGTTAGTAGTAGTAGTAGTAGTAGTATAGTAGTAGTAATAGTAGTTAGTAGTAGTCGTAGTTGTAGTAGTAGTATATAAGTAGGTATATATAGTAGATAGTATAAGTAGTAGTAGTATAAGTAGTAGTAGTAGTAAGTATATTAGTAGTAGAAGTAGTAAGTAGTATTAGTAGTAGTAGTATAGTATTATAGTAGTAGTAACAGTAGTAGTAGTAGTAGTAGTAGTAGAAGTAGTAGTAGTAGTAGTTAAGTAGTAGTAGTAGTAGTAGAAGTAGTAGTAGTAGCGTAGTACTAGTATTCATTAGTCCGTTATAGAAGTCGTAGTAGTATTAGTAGTAGTAGTATTACGTATTATAGTTGGTACAGTAGTAGACAGTTAGTAGTAGTAGAAAATAGTATTAGTAGTAGTATCACGAAGTAGTAAGTACGTAACGTAGTATAAGTATAGTAGTATTAGTAGTATGTCGTAGTAGTAGGTAGAAGTATTAGTAGTAGTATCGAATTAAGTAGTAGAAGTAGTAAGTAGTGTAATAAAGTACTTATATTAGTGAGATATGTATGGGAAAAGACGTTTGAAAGTTATAGTGGTTCGTTCAGGCGGTTCGAACCTGTCTGATCGGAGGTGACGGCTTGGGGTCTTTATGGCTCGGCGTCTTGAGGAAGCACAGATGACGACGCCACGGCCGGACGAGGAAATGGTGGGGTGTGGTGTGGTGGTTGTGTGAGTGATATAGTGACGGGGTGTGGTGTGTGTGTGTGGTGGTGGTGGTGATGATGATGTGTGAAGGAGTGTGGTGGTGGTGAAGGTGAGAGTTTAGTGACTGGATAGTGACTATATAGTATATGTGTGACTCTATAGTGTGTGGTGGTGTTTTGTTTTGTGATGGGCGTGGGTGGTGTGAAGGTGGATGTGGTGGTTGGTGGTTGATAGAATATGTGACGGTGGTATGTGGTGGTGGTGGGTATAGAATATAGTGACGGTGGTGTGTGGTGGTGGTGGTGATAGAATATAGTGACGGTGGTGTGTGGTGGTGGTGGTGATAGAATATAGTGACGGTGGTGTGTGGTGGTGGTGGTGATAGAATATAGTGACGGTGGTGTGTGGTGGTGGTGGTGATAGAATATAGTGACGGTGGTGTGTGGTGGTGGTGGTGTGAGAGATATGTGGCGGGCTGTGGTAGTGTTGTGTGAAGGAGTGTGTGGTGTTGTGTGGTGGTGGTGGTGGTGGTGGTGGTGTGTGACTGTGGTTGGTAATTTGATATAATGTGAAGTGGAAAGCATGTGTGTGTGTGTGGGATGGTGGGGTATGGTGGTATGGTGTCTGTATAGTGACTATAGTGATAAGTGACTGTGGTGAGGTAACTATAGTGAAACATATGGTGATAAATGTAGATATATTTTTATAAAGGTATAATTAACGTCATTTTTTTCTATTTTCAGATCGTTTTGTCTCCTGCATCCTTAATGACCTTTTTCTAACCCTCGTTCAGTCGTTAACTCTTCCTCGTTCGATCGTTAGCCTCCTCCTAGCTCAATTATTACCCTCCTCCTCCTCGTTCAACTATTACTCTCCTCCTCCTCCTCCTCTTCAATCGTTACCCTCCATTCCTCCTCCTCCTCCTCCTTCCTAAAGACAACACAACACATCTTAGTTAACACCAATAAGAGTGTGGCGTCTGTACTCAAAGATTACTTCAATGCAGTTTTTATTAATTAAAGAACATGCAGCGCCATTACCAGAGCCATTCACCCCTTGAGGCCCAGAACGTTATTTCCATTGTAATTTGGGAACCATTAGACGCTTTTTAGTGACTATAAGCAATATTTTATAGCTATGACCTGTTTAGTATCCTGTTATCTACGGTAACTAATTTGGTATATTCAGTTACTTTTCGTAATTTTATGGCTAACAATAGACGATTTTATATAGCCAAGGAAAGATCTGGGCGTGAAGGGGTTAATATAATTACGGACCAGTAAAGGATAGATTGATAATTATAATAGCACAGATAACGATAGGCCAGGGGCGCACCCACAAATTTTTTTCAGATATTTTTTTTCGCCAGCCAGGATATTAAACCCGCCAGATTTTTCGCTAGCCTCTGGATGGTAAATTTTTCCGCCCACAGCTGATTCCCTTTTAAAGCTTAATTTCTTATTTCTGCTGCTGAAATAATAGTTTTGGTAGTGTTAGATGCTTGTCCAGGGCAATACAAGGGTGGTGAATGATTGGCATGGACTCAGTAGACAGGTAGTTAGTGCGGAGTCATTAGGGAGCTTTAAAAGGAGGCTGGATAAATTCATGGATGGGGATGAAAGGTGGATGTAGGTAGTGTTAAGTAACAGGAACTACCACGTGTAGGTCTCGCGGCCTCTTGTAGCTTCCTTATGTTCTTATTACGTGAAGCATAAGTGTCACCAAATCAAGGTTTATGTATATGCGTTCACGGTCACATCGCTAGAACCTTTATTTTTTTTGTTAAAAGACTTATTAGTCTCTCTTCTCTCTCTCAGCAACTATCTCTCAGAAACTACCTTTCTCAGGAACTACCTCTCTCAGGAACTACCTCCTCTCAGGAACTACCTCTCTCAGGAACTACCTCTCTCAGGAACTACCTCTCTCAGAAACTACCTCTCTCAGGAACTACCTCTCTCAGGAACTACCTCTCTCAGAAACTACCTCTCAGAAACTACTCTCTCAGAAACTACCTCTCAGAAACTACCTCTCTCAGGAACTACCTCTCTCAGAAACTACCTCTCAGAAACTACTCTCTCAGAAACTACCTCTCTCAGAAACTACTCTCTCAGAAACTACTCTCTCAGAACTACCTGTCTCAGAACTACCTCTCTCAGAAACTACCTCTCTCGAACTACCTCTCTCAGAAACTACCTCTCAGAAACTACCTCTCAGAAACTACTCTCTCAGAAACTACCTCTCAGAAACTACCTGTCTCAGGAACTACCTCTCAGAAACTACCCCTTCAGAAAATACCTTTCAAACACCCTTTAAAACTCCCCTCCAGAAACTACCTCCTCCCAAACTCCTCTCAAAACTACCCCAAATCAG
>JACEEZ010001467.1:502426-503895 GCA_016584305.1 Chionoecetes opilio | reverse complement strand
GTGGATGGCTGAGGGCGGGGGTGGGGGGGGGGGGGTGTGAGCGGGAGCGGGGCGGGGCGGACTCCCTTGCTTCCTTCCCAGGTTTATGCGGAGTCTGGTTCCCTCGGGCTTCCTGCAGCGGCTTCAGGCGCGTAAAATGTTTTATGAAGTATTCCTAAATTACCGTTTATGGCCGGCGCGGCGCTGCGGCCCCATAAACCCCGAGGCAGTGTGCCAAGGCAGGCTGCGGCACCACACCAGGCAGGCTATGGTGGCAGGCAGGTCATAGTACTAGGCAGGCTGTGGTGGCAGGCAGGTCATAGTACAGTACTAGGCAGGCTGTGGGGGCAGGCATGTCATAGTACTAGGCAGGCTGTGGTGGCAGGCAGGTCATAGTACTAGGCAGGCCATGGTGGCAGGCAGGTCATAGTACTAGGCAGGCTGTGGGGGCAGGCAGGTCATAGTACTAGGCAGGCTGTGGTGGCAGGTAGGTCATAGTACTAGGCAGGCCATGGTGGCAGACAGGTCTCGGCACGTAGCAGGCCAGAGCACCGGGTAGGTTACAGCAGCAGGCAGGCCAGAACACTAACCAGGTCACTTTTGTCAAGCAGGTTAAGCCATGAGGTAGGTCAGTGCATCAGGCAGGTCACTACAGAAGGCAGGTCATGCCACTAAGCAGGCCAGAGTATGAGGAAGGTCACAGAAGAGTGGGCACCAAGTTGGCACTACCGATCAAAGGGAGGACACGAAGGAGTCGCACCAATTACTCGCTCACCGAACAACTTCCCCGCCATGTAGCAACTCGACATTCGGGAAGACCGCCGGGAGCAACCATCGTGCACTGTAAGGTAAAGATGGGAGCATACGCTAAGCTGCGCGTGGCATGCGGTGCTCATCTCCGTGGCATTAGCCCTTAGAGCCTGTGGTGGGTGAGAACCCGTTACCCCGGGACACAGGGCTAGTGTGACTCCCGGGTTACCACCAGTTACCTTCCCAGGTTACCCAGGTACCCATTTATCAACCCCGAAAGGAAGTAAGAACAGCTGGGTAGGCTGGTCACCGACTTGCCCTGGCCCGGGATCGAACCAGGGCCCGCAGATTCGTAGCCAGGCACGCTAGCCACTGCACCACGGAGGCGACAACGTGCACTGTGCACTGTGACGAGTATGTAATTGACGCCCCCTTCCCCCCTCCCCCGCGCCGTGGTCAGTCCCCCTCAGACCCCCCTCCATCACAAGCGAAGGGAAGGGACGTAGGGGAGAAGGGTAGGTTCATGCCTGAAAGCCATGTGAGTAGCTGAATGGAGATGAGTAAGCTGATGGAGGAGACACGAGTAATTTTTTGGATTTATACAGGAAGGAGCTGTTTCCTGTGGTGTCAAAAGCCTCTGAAAGGGACTGACAGAAGCTGAGTCCTTCAAGCTGGCGATGACGTGAGGGGAGGTAGAAGGGAGTGAGGGGAAAGGGAGTGAGGGGAGAGAGAGCTGGGTG
>JACEEZ010001467.1:492426-497426 GCA_016584305.1 Chionoecetes opilio | reverse complement strand
ACCTCAGCATACAGTACCTTTGAAGAGAGAGAGAGAGGAGAGGAGAGAGAGAAGAGAGAAGAGAGACGAGAGAGAGAGAGAGAGAGAGAGAGAGAGAGAGAGAGGCCATCTGAAGTACTCACACTGGCCCCCTTTTGGTAATTAAACGATCCTCCGCGCTTAGAAAAGACTCAAGAGAGAGAGGGAGGGGGAGGGGAGGGGAGGGGGGATGCAGGGAGAAGAGGAGGGCATTCGGGAAAGTAGAAAAGGACTCTGCTCCAGGAAAGGGGTAAGGAAGAGGAAATTAAGAGAAGGAAGAGCAAATAGATGGAACTGCAGGAACTTGGAAGAACAAAGGTGCATGGGTATTGGAAGACGGGGAAGAGGAGAGGAAGAGGAGAGGAGAGGAGAGGAGGGGAGGGGAGGGAGGGGAGGGGAGGGGGAGAGGGAGAGGAGAGGAGAGGAGGGGAGAGGAGAGGAGAGGAGAGGAGAGGAGAGGGAGGAAGAGGAGGGAGGGGAGAGGAGAGGAGGGGAAGAGGAGACGAGAGGAGAGGAGAGGAGGGGAAGAGATAAGAGGAGAGGAGAGGAGGGGAAGAGGAGACGAGGGAGGGGAAGAGAGGGAGGGTGAGAGGAGAGGAAAGGATAGGAGGGGGAGGATGGTAAGAGGGCGAGGGAAGAGAGGGAGAGGGAATGGAAGAGAGTAGGGTCTATAGGCCAGCTTATTAGAGGCTGTAGAGGAAGTATGAGGCATAGATCCAATATTTTTTTGTGGGTTTTAATATCAAGAGTGGGCAATTAACTCCCGTCTTGCCCAGATGAAGTGCTCCATTCTTCTCCTTCCTTCTCTTTCTAGTCTCTTCTCCTTTTCCTTATCTCTCTTCTCTCTCTCTACTCTCCTCGTCCTTAGGGGAGGTCAGGTTTTAATTTATTTTACTCTGTGCCACTTTTCTATCTAGTTTTCCTCCTTGCCTATCTTGCTCTATTTCTATCATATCTCCTCTGCCCCTTATGTTCTCTTCCCCCTATCCTACTCATTATTCCTCCTCTTCCAACTTCTTCATCGTAATGTCATGTGTCCTTCCGCATAAGCTTTCTATCTCCTTCTCTTCTTCCTCTTCTCCTCTTTCCTCTTCCTCCCTTCCTCTTCCTCCATCCTTCCTCCCTCTTTCTCTTCCTCCATCCCTCTTCCCTCTTCCTCTTCCTCCCTTCCTCTTCCTCCATCCCTCCTCCCTCTTCCTCTTCCTCCCTTCCTCTTCCTCTTCCTCCCTTCCTCTTCCTCTTCCTCTATCCCTCCATCCCTCTTCCTCTTCCTCCCTCCTCTTCCTCCCTCCTCTTCCTCCATCCCTCCTCCCTCTTCCTCTTCCTCCCTTCCTCTTCCTCTTCCTCCATTCCTCCATCCCTCTTCCTCTTCCTCCCTTCCTCTTCCTCTTCCTCCTCTCCCCGACTCGATGTCACAGTTTCGCTTGTGATGGGAAATTGTGAAAGTTTTTAGAAAATGTGCTCGAGGCTTTATTTCTTATCATTTTACTTTCAGGACAATTTTGAGGGAGGAGGAGGAGGAGGAGGAGGAGGAGGAGGAGGAGGAGGAGGAGGAGGAGGAGGAGGAAGAGGAAGAGGAAGAGGAAGAGGAGGAGGAGGAGGAGGAGGAGGAGGAGGAAGAGGATGAGGATGAGGAGGAGGAGGAGGGAGTTAGGGTACGGTTTTGGGATTAATTGATTCTCTTTCAGCGAACATGCAAACAATGATACTTTTATGTTTCTTATTTTTATACATTTTACGTTTTTGTTCATTGCTTGAGGCGGCTGTATTGGCGTGGTAGGAAGGGGGGGAGAGGGTATTGGCGTGGTAGGAAGAGGGGGGAAGGGTAGGACTTCGGCAAGAATGATTAAGGGATTCAAGATCGAAGAGAGATGGGGATAAAAGGAGACAAAATCGTTTGAGGTCAAAATCAAAATATAGCAAATAATGCGAAGGTACTTTTTATTCATTTTCTTTTTGTCTCATTTTTTTTTTGAGATGCTTAATTTTCGTCTATTTTTCCCTTGTTGTTTCATAATTTTTTTTTCTTTTTTTCTAATATCGAATTTGTGTTTTCGTTTTATGACTTGATTTTCGTTTTGTTTTCCTTTGAGTGATGATTGTGTGTGTGGTGTGTGTGTGTGTGTTGTGTGTGTGTGTGTGTGTGTGTGTGTGTGTGTGTGTGTGTGTGCATGTGTGTGTCTGTATGTGTATGTATTTTGATTGGATAGCTGTGTACGTTGCTTGCCCACTCGCTTGATCATCCCGACCCATCCCCTTTTCATCCCAACCTACTACCCCTCCCCCCTCCCCCACCATGATTATCCTACACCCCCCTACACCCACCCTCCCCAACATGTCCCCGTGCCCCCCGTGCCCCCCTATGCCCTCGGCGCCCCCGCTTCATCGCCGCGTAATTAAGAAGGGGGCTCTAGGCTAGTTCTCAATCCCGCGCCGCCGTGATACTGTCGCCCCGTGATAGAAGCGATCCACCCCGCATGCCACACCCTCGTTTTTGTGGTGAGGGCAGCGGCGTGCATACTCAGAGGTGACTTGGGCTATTAATTTCCAGACGATTATGATGAACGAGAGTTGAGTGATGAGTATCAGTGTATACGTAGAAGGGTTCGGCCAGGCAGGGAGGGGGGAGGATGGACGTTGTGGGAGGAGTAGTAGGGGGTAGGTAGTAGTAGTAGTAGTAGTAGTAGTAGTAGTAGTAGTAGGGAGTAGGGGGGAGTAACGCCTCGAGCATCCTTCAGAACCTTTAAGATGAGTCGCCTTGAATGTCGTTGTGGGAACAAAGTGCTCGCTCACCCACTAGCCTACCTGTCTGCCTGTCTGCTTGCCTGCTTGCCTGCTTGCCTGCCTGCCTGGCTGCTTACCTGCTAGCTTGTACTTCCACTAACATCATAACCTTGCTGCTGCCTTCACTATAGTCTTTTTTTTTTACGAGGCGAAAATTCCATTCTATCATAAGGTCTCATGCTTAAAATGATGCCTATGTTTACCTGATAATATGGTTAACTATGCTAAAATACAGCTGAAATTAAGAAGAACTGTACTATTCCCTTCTCCTGGGATCAAATATCAGTCAGTAAACAGCAAGGGGGCAGGATTTTTCGCCTCTTTAAAAAAAACCAGTATACCATTCCATACTCCATACATACCCCACCCCATACCACCCTACTCCACTTCTTTCACTCCATCCCACTTATAGAGACCTCTTTTCCCCCTTATTTCTCTCCTTACCCATTCCCCCCACCTCTGTCTCGCCTCCACCGCGCGTCATGCCGTCTTTGTGGGGATTTACGGCTGGCAAATATACACGGAGAGACAAAGTAGAGTGTCACCTGCGTCACGGGCGAGCTGGGAGGCCACCACACACCACACATGGAGGGGGGGGGATGGAGAAGGCAGGGGTTGGGGCTGTAGGGAGAAGGGGGAAAGGGAGGGGAAGAGGAGGCAGGTGGTTGGTGGTGTAGGGAAGAAGGGGGAAGGGAGGTGAAGGGGAGGCATCGTCGATAGCCCGCTTAAAAAAAATATTTGGTGATGGGGCGTTCGATGATTCATGGGTTTTTTTTTTTTTTCTTTCTATCTCAGAGGATAAAATGGCGTGAAGAAAGAAGTATAAACGCAAAGGAGATTATGTTGAGATATGTTTATGTAGGGAGTGTGACTGGTTCCTTTTAACCGGGTGAAGGAGGAGGAGGAGGAGGAGGAGGAGGAGGAAGAGGAGGAGGAGGAGGAGGAGGAGGAGGAGGAGGAGGAGGAGGAGGAGGAGGAGGAGGCGGCAAAAGGGGCGAGGAAATAGAGGAACAAAAAATAGATAGACCACAAGGGAGCAATGATACCTAATGTAGATATTGTAGTGGTGAAAAGGGTGTTATTCCTTGCACCTGGGATTAGAGAGAGGCAGGGAGAGGCTCTTGATTAGGGGGTCCATACCATTAATAGGTGATTAGTGGGTGTAGTGTACTAGGAGGGCCGTGTGTAGTAGTGATGTAGTGGTGATGGAGGGGAGGGTGTTTATCGGTTGTGTCGAGGGCCAAGTCGTGACAAGTACATAGCGTGACAGGGGGGAATAGCGGCCGATCACCAGCATCCATCACGTGGTGTCCCCTGTAATACACTAATAAAGCGAGAAGGTCAGGGCCAGAAGCAGTGTTTTAGGTGGTCATGTGAGAGGGGGGGAGGGAGAGGGGAGGAGTTATGAGGTGTGGAAAGAGAGAGGGGAGGGAAAGGGAAGAGGAGTGGAACGAATGATCAGAAAACATGTTAGGATCAAAATGAAGAGGTCAAAAAAAAGTTGGTCTCGGTTAGATTTGGATTGAGAGAGAGAGAGAGAGAGAGAGAGAGAGAGAGAGAGAGAGAGAGAGAGAGAGAGAGAGAGAGAGAGAGAGAGAGAGAGAGAGTGTTCCTGTTCCTGTTAGAGATTATATTTAGGCACTTCCGTTGTGTGACAGAGTCGTATGTCTTGCTTAACGACGCCGCGCTATTTGTTTGGCCCTTTGGAAGCTTAGAAAACTCTGTCTTGCCGAATATAACTATCAAAAGACCTAACGGGGTAATTAAGGCTCACGTATATAACAGGTATGAAGGACACGCCCCTCCTCCTCCTCCTCCTCCACGGGACCTCATAGAAGGAAGAAGAACGACGAAGGGAAAACGGAGAAGATGAAAGGAAAACGTGAATAGGAAAACATAAATATCAAGAACGAAGTGTAATAATGGGAAGAGATTAGAGGAAATTACAAGCGTTGGGGAGAAGTGGAAGGGTGATAAAGAGAGCAAAAAGAGAGCAAGGAAGGGAAGGAGAGTTGAAAGAGAAGGGAGAAAGATGACAAGGATAGGGAGGTGGTGGTGGTGGTGGTGGTGGTGGTGGTGGTGGCTAAAAGAGACTGTCAACGTTGTAAAGAGAGAGAGAGAGAGAGAGAGAGAGAGAGAGAGAGAGAGAGAGAGAGAGAGAGAGAGAGAAAAAAAAAAAGGAAAAAAACTAGACATTA
>JACEEZ010001467.1:484926-487426 GCA_016584305.1 Chionoecetes opilio | reverse complement strand
AGGGAATGAGGGGAGGGAAGAGGGGAAAAAATCATGGGTGAGGGATGTTGAGTATTTATTATCCTCATTAGAAGAGGGAAAAAAGGACATCCAGCGGGGTTATGTTGTTAATAAGGAAAGAAAAAGGGAGTTGTTGATTGATGGGGAAAGCTGAGTATTTTGTGTGGGTTGAAGAGGGATAAAGGGGAAGACAGTGTTGATGACAATTGCCCTAGGTAGGAGGAGGAGGAGGAGGCGGCGGCATCATGAGGGAAGAGGAAGAAAAAGAAGAAAAGACTAAAGAAAGTACTTTTTTTACCACTACGGATTGAAAAATGGTTCACTTGCTCTTCTCCTCCTCCTCCTCCTCCTCCTCCTCCTCCTCCTCCTCCTCCTTCCTCCTCCTCCTCCTCCTCCTCCTCCTCTTTTACTGTCCTGTCCCTCATTCTCTCAAGTTAATTATTCTGCTTCTGTTTAAAATTTACTTTATACTCCTTTGTAATCTTTTGCATTCCTTTATATATACATCTCCCCTTCCCTACCTCCTCTTTACCGCCTCTTCTCTCTATTTCCTCCTCATGTATTTACTTATTTCCCCACGTCCCTCATCTGTCACCTGCTGAAGAGACACGTGGAGGAAGGAAAGAGAGGAGAAAAAAGACAGTTTCTCTCTCTCTCTCTCTCTCTCTCTCTCTCTCTCTCTCTCTCTCCTCTCTCTCTTCTCTCTCCTTCTCTCTCTCTCTCTCCTCTCTCTCTCTCTCTCTCTCTCTCTCTCTCTCTCTCGGAATGTAGTGGAAATGGACACAGGGACACGAGGAGGTGATTGATGGAGGGAAGTGAGGCGGGAGATGAGGCGATGATACTGAGTTACTTAAGGAGCTTACCGAGTGGTCATGGGAAGGAAGGAAGGAAGAAGGAAGGGAGGGAAGGAAGGGAAGGAAGGAAGGGTGAAGGGAGGGAGTGTAGGGATTGAAGGAAGGATGAATGGAGGGAGTGAAGGGAAGGAAGGATGAAGGAGGGAGGGTAGGAAGAAAGGAAGGAAGGAGGGAAGGGAAGGAAGGAAGTAAGAAGGAAGGGAGGGAATGAAGGGAAGGAAGGATAAAGGGAGGGAATGAAGGAAAGGAAGGATGAAGGGAGGGAGCCAGGAAGTGAAGGAAAGGAGTGAATGAGAGTGTAAGGGAGTTAAAAGTTTGGAATTTGGAGTATTTTTTAAAGAGACGAGTGGAGTTTTTTAATGGGTTTTTTTTCTTTTTTTTTCTTCTGATTTTTGATGTTAATGTATCGCCGGTAACTTTTTTCTCTTCCTTCCCTCCACTTTTTTACCCCCATTCCCTAATCCACATGCACTCCATCTTTTTATTTCAGTCCTGCTCTGTACTTCCTCTTATCCCCTAACAAAATATTCCTCCATATCCATTGTCCTCTACTTACGCTTTCTTTTCAACTGTTTCAGTCATTTATTTTCTTCCCGTGTCTATTTTTCTTTACTTTTACATTTCTAGCTTTACATCTACTCTCGCCTTTCTACTTTTTATATTTTTCTCCCTCTATAATATGTTTCTACTTCCTACTACTATACTACTACTACTACTACTACTACTACTACTACTACTACTACTACTACTACTACTACTACTACTACTACTACTACTACTCTACTACTACTACTACTACTCTAATACTACTCTACTACTACTACTACTACTACTACTACTACTACTACTACTACTACTACTACTACTACTACTACTACTACTACTACTACTACTATTACTACTACTACTACTACTACTACTACTACTACTACTACTACTACTACTCTACTGCTACTACTACTCTACTACTACTACTACTACTACTACTACTACTACTACTACTACTACTACTACTACTACTACTACTACTACTACTACTACTACTACTACTACTACTACTACTACTACTACTACTCTACTACTACTACTACTACTACTCTACTTCATTTCTCTTCGTCTTAACACACTTCCCATCTCCTTCATCTTCACTACATCATATCTGTCCTATTCCAAACTCCTCTTCTCATTTAGTCTTCGGTACAGATCATCATTGAATCTACGTATTCCTTGACCTTACATTCCCCTCACACTCCCCTCAGCCCTTCCCCTTGACCTTACGTTTCCCCTCACCCCTTCCCCTCAGTCCACCACGCCTGCACTCCACACGCCCTCACGCCCTGCCGCCTCACGCCTTCCTTTGCATCAGGATTACAGTCTTCGCGGGGGACATTTTCCTATTTATTCATGGATTTCTGGAGAGTTTTTGTCCTTTCGGCCCCATGTTCACACCCCTTGAAGAGGAAAGAAGGAGGAGGAGGAGGAGGAGGAGGGAGAGAGGCTGTGGGAGGAGGAGGAGGGAGAGAGAGAGAGGCTGTGGGAGGAGGAGGAGGAGGTGCCATGAGGGTGCCAAACTTAACTCCCAGGCACTGATTGTCCCCACGAGTTCATCATTTCTTCCCTCCCACTGCATTAGCCTTCCCCCCCTT
>JACEEZ010001467.1:469926-479926 GCA_016584305.1 Chionoecetes opilio | reverse complement strand
AGAGAGAGAGAGAGAGAGAGAGAGAGAGAGTCAATGGTGGGAAGAAACACAACTTGGATGAGGGAAAGGGAGGGGTGGCAGAGGGAAGGGAGGAGAGACGAAGCTTGGTAATTATCTTTAATGTGGTGGAGTTGACTTCTGTAACTGGTGGAGGAGGAGGAGGGGAGGAGGAGGAGGAGGAGGAGGAGTCTGGCGAATACTTATCTTTTCCTCCTTGCAGCGAGAGGTACAAATAGACCTCATAAGGGCTTGCTGTAGATGAGGCCTCTTCCTCCTCCTCCTCCTCCTCCTCCTCCTCCTCCTCCTCCTCCTCCTCCTCCTCCTCCTCCTCCTCCTCTTCCTCTTCCTCCTCCTCCTCCTCCTCCTCCTCCTCCTCCTCCTCCTCTGGCTAGTTTATGCCTTCATCCAACCCTCAGTCGTTCTTTCACCTCCCTCTCTTTTCCTCTGAGTTATTCCTTTCCCCACACCCTCACAGCCCCACCCTTCCTTGGCGCTCCTCCTCGCCCTTATCTCGTCCTCGTCCTCTTCGCCGTGACCTCCAGCAGCCTCGAGGACCACCACCAACACGCTCTCTGTTTTCACAACACTACTAAGGCGCTCAAGGTGCACGGGACAAGAGCTCCTGTTGTTCTTTCTCTGTTATCTCACGACCTGTTTACTGCGGGACCAACGGGCTGGGGCGAAAGAGCAGGAATAATATTGGAAGAGGAACGGAGAGTCAGACTGGTGAGCGACACGTAATGGTTCCTGAGGCGGCAGTAATTTTTTCTGACAAGTGGGAGGAGGACGCGCCACACCTTGTCTCGATAATGCGGGGGTCCTGATGACGACGGCGTGTGGGGCGACGCGGGAGCAGACCGGGCCACGATAACAGCGCGTCAGTGGCTGTAGGAAACCCGATACCCGTGGCCAGAGTTGAGTTTTGATGGAAGGTGATAGTGAGAAGGCATGTCCGTGGTGCCGTACCTGCGTGTGGCTGTGATGAGGTGGCTGGGTGGGTGAGGGGATGAATAGAGGGATTGTAATGAGGGAGGGGCGTGGTGTTGTGTATAGGGTGGCCTGAGGGTGATGGGACAGGATGAGGTGATGGCTGGGTGGGTGGGGCAGTGGATGGGACCGTGGGTGGCAGGGGTGTGGCGAGGCAAAGAGTGGAGAACCTTGAGTGCATTTCGGGGTCTCGAGGCAGGAAATGAATGTTAAACCGATAAATTTCCAAAAGTTAAGAGACACTGGAAGAATAGTCCGGAGGAGAAGAATAGCGTAGCCCCGAGACTCCTAGAGAGCGGAAGGCGGCAGGCGGGTGGCGGCGGGCGGTGTCTCCCTCGCCGTCACCGTCACCGCCACAACCTGACACTAATAGCCCGGCGTTTGTGACGGAAGGGACGGCTGAGGGACGCGACCGGTTGTTACGACCCCCACAGTTTTGACAGTAGCGCACCCGGAGGCAGGCGAGGACGAGGAGTCGACGGGAAACCTAATGATGCTGCCTAATGACGGAGACCAGTAATGGCAATCCTCGGGGGGGGGGGGGGGATAATTCTTCTTTGGTGAATAAAAGCGACGGCGGCGGCGACCCTCAGGAGAAAAAAACAAGCGCGGATCGTGTGTCCCAGAGATGTGTGTGTGTGTGTGTGTGTGTGTGTGTGTGTGTGTGTGTGTGTGTGTGTGGTGTGGTGTGTGTGTGTGTGTGTGTGTGTGGTGCTCTCATTACTATTATGAAAGTGAATGGAAGAGGATGCAGCAGTGAAGGATTTGAATAATTAGTTTTCTCAACGTAGGAAGGGCAGAAAATCATCTCCTTATTTTATCTTGAAGGAACAATGTGACCTCTGTGATTACAGTTAAGTAAAGTATTATAGTTAAGCTCCTTTCCAGTGTTTAGAGTGATCTGGCTGCAGGGAAATGAAGCGTGTGTCTTTGTGAAGATGACATTATATAACGTCCGTGTTGTATGATGTAATGAAGAATATATTTCCTGCATATTTTTGGATGAAGTGAGATTAAATGCGCTTTTCTCAAGACCTTGATTATGTGAAGGAGGAAGAGAGGGGGAGTGTTAGGGAGGGAAGTAAAGGGGGGGCGTCACTAGCCACTCCCATCTAAGTACTGTGACAAACTCCTTTCCTCCAAGTACTTTCCTACTCCTTTTTCCTCTCATATTCTTTCCGTCTTTCCTTTTGTCGCCCTCTTACTCTTCTTCCTCCTCTCTGACCATATTGTGACATTTTCCCCTCAGAAGTGCCTGTGTCCCCTCGAGAATGCAGAATAGAGGGACGATATGGTGTGTGTGTGTCTGTTCCTTATGCCTTCCCCTCGTTCCGTTCTGCTTGTTGAGAAGAGAGAGAGAGAGAGAGAGAGAGAGAGAGAGAGAGAGAGAGAGAGAGAGAGAGAGAGAGAGACCCACACACACCACCACCACACTGGCTGCCACGTCAAGTAATTATGTTCGTGTTTAATTACAACCAAGTTTCTAAGTAGATGTTTACAAGAACTTGAGAGCCAGCGGCCTGCCTACCAGCCTCCTATGAGCTTACCTTTGTGAGGCTTTACTATCTGGAGGTAAAGTGCGTCCTCATCCCCCCCCTCCCTCAAATTTCCTCCTCCTCTTCCCCCCTCTCCCTCAAATCTCATCTCCTCTTTCTTTCTTCTTCATTCTCTTATTCTTCTTTTCTTTCACCTTTCCCTCGCTATTCTCTCCTGGGTTCTCGTCCTTCCATCTCTTCTTTACTCACTTTTATCTAATTTTGCTCCTACTCCTCGCTTTCCTATTCTGCCTTTTCACTCTCTCCCTTTTTTTAGCTGTTTTTCTCAGTACCCTCTCTCTCTCCCTCTCTCTCCTCTATCTCTTCGTGTCTCCTCTCTTCTGTTTCAACTTGCTCTTCGTCCTCTCCTCTCCTCCTCTCTCTACTCTTGCTCTCTCTCTCTCTATCTCTCCTCTCCTCCTCTCCTCTCTCTCCTCTCCCCTCTCTCTCAATCTCTCTCCTCTCTCTCTTCTTCTTTCTCTCTTCTTCTTCTTCTCCTCTCGTCTATCTCTCGTCTCGTCTTCTCGTCTCTCTCTCTCTCTCCTCTCCTCCTCCTCTCTCTCTCTCTCTCCCTTTCTAGCTTTTCTCTCCTCTCTCTCTCTCTCCTCTCTCTCTCTCTCTCTCTCTCTCTCTCTCTCTCTCTCTCTCTCCTCTCCTCTCTCTCTCTCCTCTCTCTCTCTCTCTCCTCTCTCTCTCTCTCTCTCTCTCTCTCTCTCTCTCTCTCTCTCTCTCTCTCTCTCTCTCTCTCTCTCTCTCTCTCTCTCTCTCTCTCTCTCTCTCTCTCTCTCTCTCTTACACTTCTTACACTTTACAATTCTTACACTTTCCTTTTTTTTTTAGCTGTTTACCTCATACCCTCTCTCCTCTCCTCTCTCCTCTCTCTCTCCTCTCTCTCTCTCTCTCCTCTCTCTCTCTCTCTCTCTCTCTCCTCTCTCTCTCTCATCTCTCTCTCTCTCTCTCTCTCTCTCTATTCCTCCTTTACGTTGATTTCCTGCCTTCCCATTTCCTCAGTATTTTTTTCTTCCACTTCTCCTCCCACTTGTGATTTATTCCTTCCTCCATCATTCTCTCTCTCTCTCTCTCTCTCTCTCTCTCTCTCTCTTCTCTCTCTCTCTCTCTCCTTCTCCTCTCTCTCTCTCTCTCTTCTCTCTCTCACTCACTTCCTGCATCGTTTATCACTTTTCCCATATTTTCTGTAATTTGTCTTTCCTCCAACTTTTTCCATGTATTCTGCCTTCCGTTCCCCAGCGATTTATATTTTCGAGTTTGATTTTATACTCCAACCTATTCTTCTCTGTTCTGTTTTTTTAGACCATGAAGAGTGGGAGAGAGAGAGCGAGAGAGAGAGAAGAGAGAGAGAGGAGAGAGAGAGAGAGAGAGAGAGAGAGAAGGGGAGAGAGAGAGAGAGAGAGAGAGAGAGAGACAGGAGCATTATATAGTAAATAGCTTGAACGGAAATGGACAAGGATAAAAATAGAACAATAAATCGTGAACGAGTGAGTGGAAACGAGCATTGATTTTTCCATATATTTGAAGTTTTAACGCACTTGAACGACTTTTTTATACTCTCTCTCTCTCCCCTTTTCCCTCCTCTCTCCCCTCTCTCCCCTCTCTCCTCTCTTCCCCTCTCTCTCTCTCTTTCCCCTCTCTCTCTCTCTCTCTCTCTCTCTCTCTCTCTCTCCCCCTTTTCTCCCTCTCTCTCTTCTCCCCCCCCCACACACACCATTACTTTTTTTTTTTTTTTTTTTTCCTATTGAATCCGAATCGACAGGTAAATTCATCTCCAGGTGACGCATGTTCCTCTAATGGGCGGCTGAAGCCATTGTCAAGGGGGACTATTTCTCTCTTTCCCTCCATCGGTAAATTCCGTATTGATAATGCTTCCCGTTTTTATTGCCTCTACTCTCAGCGGGAGGGAAGAGAGAGGGGAGGTATTGTTTTCTTTTCTGTTTCCTTTACTTCCTTCCCCTTCCCTTCCCCTTCTTCTTCCTCCCCCTTCCTGCCCCTTCGTTCCCCTTCCTCCACTTTCCTTCCTCCCCCTTCCTGCCCCTATCACCCCCCCCCCCCTTCTTCCTCCGCCAGCTCTTAGTTCTGCCCTCGACGTCCAATTTATGGTTGATTTTTAGGCTTGGTTGCTTTTTTTGTAGGTTCCTTTTGCCTTATGTCTTTTTTTTCGTTTCACAGTCTTAATCCCTCCTTATACTCTCTCTCTCTCTCTCTCTCCTCTCCCCGTCCCCTCTCTCTCTCTCTCTCTCCCCTCTCTCTCTCTCTCCCCTCTTCCCCTCCTCTCTCCCTCCTCTCTCTCTCTCTCTTCTCTCCTCCTCTTCTCCCATCACTTGCTCCCCTCCACCCTTTCCCCTCTCTCTTTCCCCCCTAAAGCCTTCGCCCAAATCCGACACAAGAGGGGAAAATCTCTCACTTTTTCCTTCACTCACTCCCTCGCCTGTCAGACGTTCGCACTCTCTCATTTTCCCCTCATTTTTTATTGTTGTATTTGTCTTGTGTTCCTTAGTCTTTGTTTCTCTTGTGTTTCGTCTTTGGTGCTTTTACGTGAACATTGTCTTTGTGTTATAATGGTTTCTCTCTCTCTCTCTCTCTCTCCCCTCTCTCCCTCCATTCCTCTCTCTCTCTCTCTCCTCCTCTCTCTCTCGTCTCTTCCCCGTTCTCTCCTCTCCTCTTCTCCTTTTCCTCCTCTCCCTCTCCTCTCCTCTCTCTCCTCCTCCTCCCCTCTCTCTCCTTCCTCTCTCTCTCTCTCCTCTCCTCCTCTTTACCTATTTCCTCGTAGCATTAAAAAAACCCATGATATACACTCGAGCAGGTTTGGTCTGACTGTAAGAGCATGTGTCTGTCTGTGATGAAGCAGAAAGAGCATAACTTACTTCCCTTCCCTCCCCTTCCCTTCCTTTCCCTTCCCTCCCCTTCCCTTCCCTCCCCTCCCTTCCCTTCCCTTCCCTTCCCCCCCCCCCTCACACCCCCTCACAACACTCATGCCGCGATTTAATCACACCAAATCACATGCTTCACTCTAACGTCCCCGCCCGCTAAGTAATGGTCTCACGCTTCAATTGTATGTTTTAAGTTTTTATTAGTAGTATTTCTGTTTTAAGTTCTCTCTTGACAGTTCACTTCTGAAGCACCTTTTGCATTCCACTGGCTACCACTGGCTACCACTACTACCACCACTACTATCACTGCATATGCCACCCCTCCCCTACCACCACTGGCTACCACTACTACCACCACTACTATCACTGCATATGCCACCCCTCTCCTACCACTACTGGTTACCACTACTACCAGTCTACCACCACTACTATCACTGCATATGCCACCCCTCCCCTACCACCACTGGCTACCACTACTACCAGTCTACCACCACTACTATCGCTGCATATGCCACCCCTCCCCTACCACCACTGACTACCACTACTACCAGTCTACCACCACTACTATCACTGCATATGCCACCCCTCCCCTACCACCATTCCCCTTCCTTTCCCTACCCTTTCTTTTGTCCAAAGTCTCTCCCTTCTTTGTTCTCCTGATCTTCCTTTTCTTTTATGCAAGATGAAGTAGTCTCCTTTTTTCCTTCTGTAACTCAGTGTCATCCTCCTCCTCCTCCTCCTTTTCCTTCTGTAACTCTGTTCTCCTCCTCCTGCTCCTTCTCCTCCTTTTTCCTTCTATAAAGCTCTCTCCTCCTCCTCCTCCTCCTCCTCCTCCTCCTCCTCCTCCTCCTCCTCCTCCTCCTCCTCCCTCCTCCCTCATATACAAAACAAAGTGGTCCCCCAGTCTGTCACTTCCATGCTGTTTCATCGGTGTTTCCTGCGGCCTCCTTCCCAGCCGAGGGGCGCCGCCATTCGTCTCTCCTTTCCGCCATTCCGTCCCACAACCACAGTCTACAAACCATTCATATTTTCCCCACACTGAGCACGTCCTATATCGGTCCCCTATACCTCTTATTTTTCCTCTGCCATGGTTATGTTCTGTATTGAGTTATCGTTGTCCTCCTCCTCCTCCTCCTCCTCCTCCTCCTCCTCCTCCTCCTCCTCCTCCTCCTCTTCCTCTTTTCTTGTGGGTTTGCTCCATTGCCCCAACGCCAGTCGCATCTCATAAATTAATTTAACCCTCTTGCAAATTCTCCCAAAAAATCGACTTTTCTCTTCCTTCCCCCACCCTCTATTTCCCAAGGGAGTCTATTCTATCTATCTTCTTCTTTTTGTAATAATTTACCAAAAGAAATAAATTTTAAAAATTTTTCCCTAAAAAAAGGTAAGATTTAAATTTTTTTTTTCCAATTTTAAATTTTTTTGGTTTTCCCTTTTCCTTTCCCCAAAAAGGTTTTTTTTTTCCCCCTCCGGGAAAACCCCCCCCGTTCCCCCTTTTAAAAAACCCCTTTCAGTCCCCTTTTTCCTCTTTTTTTTTTCCCCCCCCCCTTTTTTCCCTTTTTAAAAAAAGGGGGGCCCAGCGGGTCGCCCACCTTTTCACCGTGTTTTTCCCCAAAACCCCGGGGGGCCCGCCTCTTTCTCTCGTTTCCCGGGGGGCTTTTCCTTTTTTTTGGGTTTTTGGTTTTTTTTTTTTTTGTGGTTGTTTTGTTTTTGTGTTTGGTTTGTTTTTTTTTTTTTTTTGTTTTTTTTTGTTTTTTTGGGGTTTGGGGGGGGTTTGTTGTTTTTTTTTGGGTTTTTTTTTGGTTTTTTTTTTTTTTTTGGGGGTTTTTTTTTTTTTTTTTGTTTTTTTTGGGGGTTTGGTTGTTTTTTTTTTTTTTTGTTTTGGGTTTTTTTTTTTGGGGTTTTTTTTTTGGTTTTGGTTTTTTTGGGGGGGTTTTTTTTTTTTTTTTTTTTTTTTTTTTGTTTTTTGTTTTTGGGGGGTTGGGGGGGGGGGGTTGTTTTTTTTTTGGGGGGGGGGTTTTGGGTTGTTTTTGGGGTTTGGGTTTTTGTTTTTGTTTGTTTTGGGGTTTGGGTGTTTTTTTTGGGGGTTTTTTTTTTGGGGGGTTTTGTTTTTTTTTTTTTGTTTGTTGTTGGGGTTTGGGTTTTTTTGGGGGGGGGGTGGGGGGGGGTGGGGGGGGGGGGGGGGGGTGGGGGGGGGTGGGTTTTGGGGGTGGGGGGGGTTTGGGGGGGGTGGGTGTGTGGGGGGTTTTTGGGGTGTGGTGGGTTGTGTGTGTTGTGTGTGTGTGTGTGTGTGTGTGTGTGTGTGGTGGTTTGGTGAAAGTTGGGCCCCGGGGGATAAGATTCAGTGGGGGGTTTGTGTGTGTGTGTGGTGTTTTGTGTGTGTGTTGTGTGTGTGTGTGTGTTTTTGGGGTGTGGGGTTCGTTCTTACGCCCCCTCGGGTTTATTTATGGTTCCCCAAGAGTAAAAATTTAAAATACAGGTGAGTGTCTGTCTGTCTCCCAGGTGACATTCGTAGTGTGGTGCGGGGAGGAAGGGAGAGGAAGTACGCGGCGTCAGGAGGTTAGGGAGAGTGGAAGAAGAGTGGAGGTGGTATCATGCAATATCCACTTCATTAATAGCGGTAATAACGGTAGCAGTAGTGGTGTTGGTGTTGTGCAGGTGGTGTTAGGGAGGTCTGAGTATGGGATGGCCATGTTGGTGTTCTTGGTGGTGATGATAAAGGAGAGGAAAGGTGTACTGGTGTTCCTAATCTGGTGTAGATTAAAAGCAAAACAAGGGTTGGTTGAAGGTTTTTCTTTGGTGTTGAAATCCTGGTTAAGGCATTTGGTTGAGGAAGACTTTTTTTTAAACAGTTATTAATTATAGATGGGAAAAGGGGATAAAAATATAAAAGGCAGAAATGTTCAAGGTAAATTAATAAATTTAAAAATGGCAGTAAAATTTTCAGAGCAGAGGGCTTGAGGAAAAATCCTGCCGGGGGAGCCACTGAGAGGGCCGTCCGGGGCGGGGAACACGGAGTCCGGGGCGGGGAACACGGAGTCCGGGGCGAGACCTCCATGGGGGCGAGGCACACGCGAGGTCGGCAAGTCTAAGGTTAAAACCACCATAAACATTAACGTTACAAGGTTTTTCTATTTTTTTTTTTTTTTTTTTTTTCCCCTCCCTTTCCCCTCCCCTTTCCCCCCCTCCTCCCCTCCTCCTCCTCCTCCTCCTCCTCCTCCTCCTCCTCCTCCTCCTCCTCCTCCATCGGGATTTGGAGCTCAGGGTTTCCCCCAAATTTTGGGGTTTGTAAAATCCGGGAAAAAGCACGCCAAAAAAATGGGGCTTGCGAAAATTTTCCCACTTGTGACGATGTGTAAATATCAAGAAAAACATTATTATGAACAAAATATCCTGTTTTTGGGTGAGAAAAAAGGGAAAAATAGAGGGAAGGCTAAATTTCCCTTGAGGAACTGAGATGATTTTGTTTTCTGAAATTCTTACTTCCTTTCCTGAGATGTGTGTGTGTGTGGGTGGGTGGGTGTGTGTGTGTGTGTGGGTGGGTGGATGGGTGGGTGGGTGGGTGAGTGGGATTGTGTGTGTGTGTGTGTGTGTGGGTGGGTGGGTGGGTGGGGGTTTTATGTGGGAGTGTGGGTTTTTTGTGGGTGGGTGGGGGTGTGGGGAGGTGTGTTTGGGTTTGGTGTGTTGGGGGGTTTTGTTTATTTGTGTGTTTTTCTGGTACTGTTTTGGGAGGTTGGCGCCCTTGAGAGACGTGGCGCCCTGTGGAGGGGCTGTCTGAGGGTGAGTACGTCCCTCGGGGGGCGCTGTCTCGGGCCTTAATTAGTGACGCCAAACAAAGACTGGTTATCAGCAAGTTGGGAGGAGGAGGAGGAGGGAGATGTAGTAATGGAAAAAGCAACAGAGGGGAAGCATTATCACCACTTCCCTTAACACCTCCCTCTTCCTCCACCACCATTATATCCACCACCACCACTACCACCACTTCCACTACTACTACTACCACCACCACCACCACCACCACCACCACGACACTCAAATACCAGAGTCGTGTTGTTGATGCTGGCACAAACGTATTTATTTTTCCTCAACATTTCCGCGAGACACCTCCCCTCTCTCCCTCTTTGCCTCTTCCCCCCATCCCTTCTCCCTCCCTTCCTTCCCTCCCTTCCATTCCCACCTCCAGCAACTCGATACTCTTCCCATTTCTCTTTCCCTCTCTCTTTGGCTTCTTGAGAACACTAGGTTAGGTTAGGTTAGGTTAGGTTGCTATAATCATCCTAACCCCCCACTCACCCTATTCCTAAAACCTCTCCTTGCCCTCCCCCTCCCCTCTTAATGCTAACTTGACCCTCAGATTCCCCTCCCCCCCTCCTATTCCCCTCCTACCCCCCTCCTTCCCCCCTCCTTCCCCTTCTTCAACGCCAGCATCACCGCCTCCTAACGTTTTATACCCCAGCTCTCAAATACCTTTACCCCTTTCACTTTCCCCATTTTCCCCTCTTTCCCCTCATTCCCCCTGATCCCCCTCGCCCTGTTCCCGCGTAATCCCCTCGTCTTGGCTCCTTCCCGGCATCCCAGAGCCTCTTAAAGCCG
>JACEEZ010001467.1:459926-462426 GCA_016584305.1 Chionoecetes opilio | reverse complement strand
CCATACACACATCGCCAGCAGGCAACCTCACGCCGCGGGCACTAACGAGGCGTAGGAGGGAGTGAGGCATTTGCGCGGGGGGGACATCTCCGCGATCACACTCGTAAATCTCCTCGCAGTGGGATACAAGTCAGCGGTGTTTTGGTGCACTAATCATACTGTCATAATAATGTGTCTTGCCAACCAACCCAGGCGGCGGATTTCTTGTTCGCCTTCCAATAAAGAAATCACAGCGAGAGACAAGTCCAGGAGAGGGAAGGGTGGAAGGAGAGAGAGAGGGAGGGAAGGAAGGAGAGAGGGAAGGAGAGAGGGAGGGCAGGAAGGAGAGAGAGAAGGAAAGAGAGAGGGAGGGAGGGAGAGATGCGCCAATACTTCATCCCATTGGAGGTGAATTCGTGTACCCAATTCATCACGTCGAGACTTTTTGCTAAGGACTTTTGTCTTCCCCGGTTGAGAGCTGCGCCGCTGTGGTCGACGCTGTCCCGCATGAGCCTCGTTTTTGCTATTTTAAGAAGGAAGGGAAAAGGAGGAGGACGAAGAAGAAAAAAGGAAAGAAGATGGGGCAAAAAAAGATGTCAGGTCGTCATTGTGTTGGTGAGAGAGAGAGAGAGAGAGAGAGAGAGAGAGAGAGAGAGAGAGAGAGAGAGAGAGAGAGAGAGAGAGAAGAGAGAGAGAGAGAGGAGAGAGAGAGGAGAGAGAGAGAGAGAGAGAGAGAGAGAGAGAGAGAGAGAGAGAGAGAGGATTAGCGTAGATGAAACAACCAGAAAGGGAGGTGTGGGGAATGAGTTAAGGTTCTCCCCCTCCTTCCCCTTTCCTCCTCCTCCTCCTCCTCCTCCTCCTCCTCCTCCTCCTCCTCCTCCTCCTCCTCCTCCTCCTGCTCGTGACATTCCACAGTGCCAACCTAGAGTGGCATTATCAGGCCTGGCACCTCTTAGCGATGACACCCGCTGATATCGCGACGCGCCGAGGGGATATCTATCGCGCATCGCTCGTTACTGCAGACTGATGGAGGGAGGGGAAAGGGAGAGGGGAAGGGGAGAGGGGATCTACTTTGGTGCTCATCGTCGGCGGAATTCACCTGTGCCCTTGTGGTCGTATCAGAGTGGCTGCGGGGAACCTTTGAAGCTCCGGTCGAGGCAGAGTGAGTAACGCGAGCTTAATCTCCACTGATTTGTGTGTGTGTAAGTGTGTGTGTGTGTGTGTGTGGGGAGACAGGCGGTATAAAGCATCCTCCTCCTCCACGCCACCTCTCCCGCCACCTCTCTCTCTTTCCTGCAGGTGGTTTAGGCGTGGGAACAATCTCCTCTGTCGTGTTGCTTCGGTCTGGTGTTCCTCAACGTCTCGCAATTGACGGGTTGAAGTTGCTTGTTTTTCTTACTCTCGTTGTCTCCGGCCATGATGAATTAAGGGGCGTGGCGGTGTAGTCGTAGGTTCAGGGTGTGTAGCCGGTTAGGTATGCAGGCAGCGGCGGTGTCAGGTCAGAGGTGTTGAGAGTTAGGGCTTGTTGACACGGCTTGGCCCAGTTGGTTGCCGCCGCTGTTGGTCATTATCGCGCCTCCCATCTATCCGCCCTTCGCCCTGGGCTGCGCCACCTGTATTTATAGTCTCCCGCCATGGACAGGCGACCTTCACCGCCACTCGCCAAGTTTAGTCTTGCGCAGCCCTCATGCCTGTCCGCCGCCCTGATGAATCTGACCTTTAAGTAGCTGAGCGCATTGTATGCTAAGAGGGTGTACCAACAACTGCCGCTTGATTTATCTCGTGTCCCTGAGTGGAGCAAGTTTTCATGGAGTCCAACTAGAGTTTTGTTGTTTCTTCTTGCCTTCAGTGGCGGGAGAGGAGGGTTCGCTGGGCTGGCTGGAATGACAACCTGCGTCGCCATCTTGACTGCCCATCGCCTCATGAATTTGCACAAAGAGGAGGGCAGTGAGTGGAGACGAGGATGACATGCGATAGTTGTAACAAGCAGCTGCCGTGATGGGCTGTTGCACACGGCCATCTGGAAAGAAAATGAACTGCCAAGCTGTTAGGAACGTGCTGGAAGCTTCAGGTTTCCGAGAAGTGAGTGAGAACAGTAAACAAAGAGCTTAGGAACAAGACCCGAAGAAAAACGTGACGCAAAAACTATTGGGAAAAAGTGTAAACAAAGTGCAGATGAGGGAACATAAAGGGGAAGAAGAATGCGTCAAACTAAGACCTGAGAGTGGGAAAGTTTGCGGAAATCCGCTGAATGTTGATAAATGTTAAGACGTTTTGCCCTAACTCGAGGAAACATTCACCTGCTGGCCGGCCGGCGGGAGGCAAGGGGTTGGGGGAGGCGGGCGACAGGGTGGCAGGGTGTTGGGGGAGGCAGGCGGTAGATGCGGGAACGGCGGGGGACGACGGGCGGCAGTTCGGCGTGTGTCCCGTCGTGGGTGACAGTCTCGTGTCGTAACGTGTATCGGAGGCCATTTGTTCTCATTATGCGGTCGTCGGGAGTGGGTGGCGCCGTGCCCTTTGA
>JACEEZ010001467.1:402426-454926 GCA_016584305.1 Chionoecetes opilio | reverse complement strand
CCCCCTTCCTTTCCCCTCCGTCCCTCCCCTTCCTTTCTCCCCCCCTTCCCTTCCCTCCTGTCACCCTGCCTCCTCCCCTTTTACTAATACCTCGCACACACACACACACACACACACACACACACACACACACACACACACATCTATATCTTCTCCCAATAAGAATCACCTTTTAAGTTACTATTTCCTTCTTAAATTTCTTACTTAATGAACTTATCTTACTTAACTTCATTTATTTTCTTAACTTTTTTTCTAACCTGAGATCCTTCCTGTCTTGCCCTAACTACGCATTACCTTTAATAACAAATGAACACAAATGTCGGGAATCTACTGATATTTTATTCTTTAACGTTTTCTTATTGTTCTCTTTTATCTCTCCTTACTTATTACTCCTTCCTCCTCTCCTTACTCCTTCCTTCCTCCTTCCTTACTCCTTCCTCCTTCCCTACTCCTTCCTCCTCTCCTTACTCCTTCCTCCTCTCCTTACTCCTTCCTCCTCTCCTTACTCCTCTCCTTACTCCCTCCTTACTCCTTCCTCCTCTCCTTACTCCTTCCTTACTCTTACCTCCTCTCCTTACTCCTTCCTTACTCCTTACTCCTTCCTTACTCCTTCCTCCTTCCTTACTCCTTCCTCCTCTCCTTACTCCTTCCTCCTCTCCTTACTCCTCTCCTTACTCCTTCCTTACTCCTTCCTCCTCTCCTTACTCCTTCCTTACTCCTTCCTCCTCTCCTTACTCCTTCCTCCTCTCCTTACTCCTTTCTCCTCTCCTTACTCCTCTCCTTACTCCTTCCTTACTCCTTCCTCCTCTCCTTACTCCTTCCTTACTCCTTCCTCCTTCCTTACTCCTTCCTTAATCCTTCCTCCTCTCCTTACTCCTTCCTTACTCCTTCCTCCTTCCTTACTCCTTCCTTACTCCTTCCTCCTCTCCTTCCTCCTCTCCTTACTCTTACCTCTTCCATACTAACTCGATTTTGTCTTTTTGCATGTAACCTCCTTTCTCATTCCATCTTTTTTTGTATTCTTTCTTTTTCACTCCTTTTCTTCTTTCTTTTTTCTTCTTTTCTTTTTTCTTTCTTTTCACTTCTTTACTTTCATTTTTTTTCTTTTCTTTTTCGCTTCTTTCAGCACTTTCCTAAACCCTATGAAAACAAAAGTTCTGGTCCGGAGAAAATCTTACCCAAAAAGTCTTAACAGAAACACAAATACAATTATTACTCTCTGCGACAAGACTTATTTGCGATGAGAAGACAGCCACTTATCAACTTATCAATAAGAAAGGCGACACGAATGTACCCGGGAATTACTGGGCCATTACCTTGACATCCTGTATCGGCAACATTTCCAGAGAAAATGACGACATATACAGATATACTGTATATGTATGTTAGTTATACTGGACGTCATTCCTTGATTAGGGACTCGCAACATGGCTTTAGATATAAGATCATGGGTTTTTTCTAAATTTGTTAACTATTTACGATGATCTATTTATGTCCAAGATAATTTGACCTTTAAATAGTGTGTATTGAAAATTGTGTATTGAATATTTACAGTGTTTGGTAAAGTTTTATTACTAATGTCATGTTTAATGGCAGATAATTTGGTATCGCAGGTAATGTACCAATTTGGATTTCCAGCTGGTTTGCAGAATAAAGGGTCATTACACATAGAATTACTTGAATTGCTTGAATAGAATTGATTGAGCCCCATGCCTCCTTTTACTGCCTCTTACTTCTTTACTCTGCTTACTTACTTACTTACTTCTTCCTCTTTACTCTTCCCTCTCTTTCATTTTCTTGTCACTCCCTCTTGTATTTTCTCCGTTCTTCTCGCGTCGCAAACAAAGGCTTCTAACTTGAAAATATTTACCAAAAGTCAGCTTAAGGGGAAGGAAACTCGAGCCTTAACCCCTTGAGGCCCAAAACGTAATATCCATTGTAATTTGGGTACCATTAGACGATTTTTTGTGACTATAAGCAATATTTTATAGATATGACCTGTTTAGTATCCTTGTCCACTAACTAATTTGGTATATTTTGTTACTTTTTCGTAATTTTATGGCTAACAACAGACAGTTTTATATAGCAAAGGAAAGATCTGGGTGTGAAGGCCTTGACGGTGCCACAACCACCATCTTATTATTGACATATTTTTATCAGTGTGTAGGTGTTCTGAGGGTCACTGGAAGGTTTATAGATATTTACCTTAATAAGTAAGTAAGTAAATAAGTAAGTGAATAAGTAAGTAAGTAAGTAAATACGTAAGTGAATAAGTTAATCTTGTACCTTGTTAAAGAAAGGCAGATCAATAGGGAACCAGAGTCGCTATTATAGTTGTTTGCTTTAGTTTTACTTTCGTTCCCTCTTTCACTCGACACAAATATTGACATTATATTTTTCTTTATTTTTCCGTGTTTAGTAAGTCAATGTTTTTCACCTTTGCATTTTTTTCTATGTTCAAATTTCGTTTTTTTTTTTTATTTGTATTAAGTCTGTTTTTTTCACTGCATTTTTTTTTTCTATCTTCAAATTTGTTCATTATTTTTTTTTTTATGTAGAAAGTCAATATTTTTCACTTTGAATTCTTTTTCTATCTCAAATTTTGTTCCATATTTTTTTTTTTATGTAGTAAGTCAATGTTTTTCATCTTGCATTTTTTTTCTATGTTCATATTTCGTACATTATTTTTTTTCTTCATGTATAGTAAGTCAATATTTTTCACATTGCATTTTTTTTCCTATCTTCAAATTTCCTTCTTTATTTTTTCGTTGATATAGTAAGTCAATGTTTTTCACTTAGGAATTTATTTTTCAATGTTCAAATATCATTCCTTATATTTTCGTTAATGTACAAAGTCAACATTTTTTCCATTGCATTATTTTTCTATCTTAAAATATCATTCCTTTTTTTTCCTTTGAAGTTTTTATCATATTTCTTGCGTCTCTCTCATCTTCATCTCCATATTTGTCCCATATATTCGTTTAATTATTCCCAGCCATTCTTTGTTATCTTTGGGTTATCTTTGGGTAGTCAGAATTAGGAACACCCAGGGAGCAGTAACACGCACGTTAATGACTCCTTTTATCCTTCTCCTTTCTACTCACGTCTTCCTGGAGGTGTCGCGACTGTCCGCTTGTGTTAGTGTGTGCAATTATGTTTTACTGCCTCGTGTCTGTCCTCGTATATTACTGCGGTATGTGTGCATGTGTGTGTGTGTGTATGTATGCATGTGTGTGTGGGGAGGGGGGGTCAGTGTGTGTGTGTGTGTGTGTGTGTGTGTGTGTAGGTCGAAGTTCAAGTAGCTATGATCCCTCTCTTTCTTTTTTCCTCCGGTTTTTTTTCACCCAACATTCCTCGCCATCTTGCGACCCCCTCACACACACACACACACACATACGCACACGCACACGCACACCACACACACACACACACACACACACACACACACACACACACACACACACACACGCACACGCACACGCACACACACACACACACACACACACACACACACACCACACACACACACACACACCACACACACACACACACACACACACACACACACACACACACACACACATATCTCCACCCTTCTTTTAAGCACTCCTATTTCTCCAAGCTCTCCCTTTTCTCCGGTCCCTTTCGCAACCTCTCTCTCTCTCTCTCTCTCAACCTCCCTCAACCTCTCTCTCTTTCTCTCCCTCATTCTCTCCCTCATTCTCAATCTCTCTCTCCCTATTTTTTTTCCTCTCTCCCTCATTTTTTTTCTCTCTCTCCTCATTTCTCTCTCTCTCTCTCTCCTCATTCATCTCTCTCTCCTCTTCTCTCTCTCTCTCTCTCTCTCTCTCTCTCTCTCTCTCTCTCCTCTCTCTCTCTCTCTCTCTCTCTCTCTCTCTCTCTCTCTCTCTCTCTCTCTCTCTCTCTCTCTCTCTCTCTCTCTCTCTCTCTCTCCTCATTCTGTCTCCCTTTCGCACCTCATTTCAACCTATTTTGTTGTCTTTCGTATTGAACTGAAAGTCAATAGTCACGGAGGCAGTGACTTAGCGAAACAATGACATGACGAGTCCGGCAATAAGAGCGATTTTCTCCTTAAGTAACGAGAGTAATTTGGGTCGTATTACATCCCAGGGCGGCGTCACCTATAAGAGCCTCTCACCCGTGACGGCACACAATTACTACCTTCACACCTCTAGACGAATTACACCTGACGTCACTCACTCACCGTGGGGGAGACACTGGCGGTGGGGGAGAGGAAGGGGTGACGGGGGCAGAGGGGAAAGGTAGGGGGGCGGAGGGGTGGTGATGACCTGGAACTGTCTACACCACCGCTACACCACTGCTACACCTGGAGTTACATAAAAGTTACAAAAGCCTGCAGTCAGCTTGAAATGTCCAGAATGGGAATACATAAGGGTGTGGTGTCAGGGTAAGATAAGGTTCTGGGAGACATTTGCTGCAGGGGGAGGAGGAGGAGGAGGAGGAAGCGTACTGCCTAATGATTCTTGAGAAGGGAAGGTAATTGTTTTTTGTTGCAGAGACTTCTCAGTTGTTTGAAGTCGAAGGTTTTTTTTCTTGCTTTACTGCACTGACGTAATTTTGTTTATTTGCGCGCGTGTGTGTGTTGTTGTTGTTGTTGTTGTTGTGTGTGTGTGTGTGTGTGTGTGTGTGTGTGTGTGTGTGTGTGTGTGTGTGTGTGTGTGTGTGTGTGTGTGTGTGTGTGTGTGTGTGTGTGTGTGTGTGTGTGTGTGTGTTCCCACTTATGTCTTCATGTTTTATGTATGTATATAGCTCTTCAGAGAAGACTATTAAATTGTGTTCATTACCATCACTACTACTACTACTACTACTACTACTACTACTACTACTATACTACTACCATTACTACTTCTACTACTGGTGCTGCTGGTATTGTTGTTGTTGTTCTTGTTGTTGTTGCTGTTGTTGTTGTTGCTGTTTGCTCCTCTTCTTTCAACCTTTTCCCTTGACCTTCCGCTTCATCTCTTCCAACACGACTCTTTGAAAGGCATCCAAAGGGCTTTGTTAGTAAAATGGAAAAATCGCTGCTCCAAGTCTTTATCAGAATTTTGAGAGAGAGAGAGAGAGAGAGAGAGAGAGAGAGAGAGAGAGAGAGAGAGAGAGAGAGAGAGAGAGAGAGAGAGAGAGAGAGAGAGAGAGAGAGAGAAAAAAAAAATAATGTTTATTTAAGGTGTTTCTAAGAGTTAAGAAATGGGGAGCTGTATAGTGGAGGAGAAGTAACCTTTAAGTCACAAAGTGGTGATGGAGAGAGAGAGAGAGAGAGCGAGAGAGAGAGAGAGAGAGAGAGAGAGAGAGAGAGAGAGAGAGAGAGAGAGAGAGAGAGAGAGAAAGCCACCATCGGTTCCAAGAATCTGTGAGTCCAATGACCAGGATTTGCTAGATTATCGTTAAGTTCTCAGGCATTTCTCTGTCCTCTTCCATTCCTGTCCATCGGCTTCCTTCCTCCCATCCTCCTCCTTCTGTGTCTCTGTGTTCCTATAGTGAGAGGCTGGTGGAGGGAATAGGAAAAAGAAGAGAGGAAGAAAGTGATCGTCAGGTCATCTTGGTGGTTGTCGAGAAAAATAAAATGTTGGTTAAAGTCTCTCTCTGTTCGGCTTCGTCCTCTTCGTCCTCATCCTCAACAACAGCGACGTCTGACTCATTCTTTCAACTCTTTGTTTACATTCCGGCTGTCGTGAGGTGGTCGGCAGGTGGCGTCTCCTCACCCTCTCGGCACCTCGAACGCCTTTCATGTTTTCCTCCTACACGTGAAAGACTGTCGTGTTTGGCTGGCGGTGAGGCGACGCTGGGCCTTCGCTGCTCCCTAAAGGGTTGTTTGGAGACGACAGTTTGTTCGGTCACCGCCCTCCACGGCCATGAGGACCGCCGTGTCTCTGAACCCTGCGCCGCCGCCTCCAGCTCCCTCTCATTTAATCGTCTTCACGCCCGGAAAATTGTTCCCCAATATCGCTTGCAGGGGCGACTTAATTCACGACTATTAGCAGGTCTTTTATGAATATTTGACGATGTCGCCGCTTTATTGTGCCGGGTGTGAGGCGCGTCCAGGTGAAGCCGGGGGGGTGGGGTGATGGGGGGCGGGGAGGCACTGAGGCAGCCCTGGCAGTGACATTAGCCAGGCCTCATGGGCGCCGATATGCTGGGGGGGACGACGGCGGCGGGAGTGTTGTTTACCAGGAGAGGGTCTTGTTATTGCCTCTCATACGTTATTGATTCATACAAATTATGTTGTTGACGTCACTAAGTAAGAGGCAGCGAGGACGGCCAGGCGTGAGGAAGGGAAGGGAAGGGCCGCCGCGGCATTAATCACAACGAGGACCACACGAGTGTATTATTCAGCGTCGCTCACACCAGACGCACTCCGGGGATGTGGGGAGGCGGCCGCAAGGGAGGGCAGGAAAAAAGTTAGTCACGTAATGACGCAAAATAAAGTAAATGAAGAAATTATATGGCTGTAAACGTGATTGCGAATAAAAAGAATAAAGTCCTTCGGCGGGATGAAGGGCGGGAGGGAGAGGTGAAGAAGAACTGGAAAACGAATTGCAAGTATAGAAGTATGTATTGAAATTCCAGAGAAAGGTGAATGAAATGTGAAAAGAAAAGGAGGATGAGGCTGAGGGCGGCTGTGTGGGCGGCAGTGTGTGTGGCGGGCGTGAGGGTGTCGTGTCAGGGCGGGGCAAGGCAGGGCACGGGGCAGGGCCATTGTCAGGGCGTTACGGGTGATCGAGCGTCGCCCCGCTAATCCCGTGCCTCGCCTCCTCAGCCCTTTGACCAGCCAGTCGCCGCCGGCCCGATGCTGCCCCCACGGGATGACGGGATCGGGGGGATGGCGGGGAGGAGGAGGGGAAGAGGAAGTGCTTGTAACCTCGGGGGGGAGGCTGGTAGGAGGAGGAGGAGAAGGCGGGTAGGAGGAGGAGGAGGAGGAGGAGGATAGTGCTTGAGACGCGAGAAGGCCTTGGAGGTGCAGCTTATTGCTTTGTTGTGACGGTGTCGAGGGGGAAGCGAGGAACCTCTATATAGCGATGAGAATTGCTATAGAGTCTAATTTCCTTTTTTATTATATAGATACTTACTATTTTTATTACTTTTATAATTTACTTTATTTCAAATTCATCTTGGGACGTTATCGCTGGACAAGATTTCCTCGCATGTATACAGGGCATCACCGAGTCTTAGTTACCTCAAAGATATTACTATTTCTTTTATTCATCATTTATATAATTTCTTGTAATCTTGTGGTCCAGTGGAAGGGGATTCGAACCTGTGCAAGTAGTGTGCCAATTGTACACGGCCTTATATGGCTTGTTAGTCATGTCAGTGGTTCATGGCGTGAGGAGGTATAGGAAGGCAAGCTCTATAGACTTTCAGAGTAGATTAGTATGAGTAGAGTATTAGTATGATTAGAGAAGAGTAGTATGTCTATTAATATTGTAGGAAGGGACGAGGAGGGTGGCCAGCTAGAGAATGGAGACTGGGACGTTGGAGGGAGGCACGCGGAGACTCTGTGTGTGTGTGGAAAGAAGGGCATGTGAAGGGATAGCAGGTGGTGTGAGAGAACAGGTGGTGGGGTCATGGGAAGTGGAGTGAAAGGACAGGTGGTGCACATGTGGAGGGAACGGGAGACATGCTGTGGATGCGAAGGGGTGAGCGTCCACTGCAAGCAAGTGACGAGGTGCCTTACCCACCACCACCACCAGTACCACAACCACCACCACCACCACCTGCAGGCCACCTACCACCACCACCATCACCACCACCACCACCACCACCACCACACACCAGTACCACCCACCACACCACCAGCACCTACCACCACACACACACACCATCAGCCACACCACCACCACCACCACCAACAACCTGCAGCCACCACCACCACCTGCAGGCCACCACCACCACCACCTGCAGCCACCACCACCACCTGCAGGCCACCACCACCACCACCACCACCTGCAGCCACCACCACCTGCAGCCACCACCACCACCACCACCACCTCTACCACCCACCACCACCACCTCTACCACCCACCACCACCACCTGCAACCCACCTACCACCACCACCATCACCACAACCACCTGCAAGCCACCAAGTCCTCCGCGAATGAACAGCACACACGTTAATGTCTGAAGGAAACACTACAGGATAGATCACCAGCAGAGAGAGAGAAAAAGCTGCCCTGATTGTAGCCCTGAAAAATAAAGCTCCTCTGCCTTACATTGTCTTCTGGGATCAAACCCTCCGAGGTGACAGGCTGTGGCAGGCTACAGGTCGGCTCGCTGCCTTGGCCGGCCTGTTGTTGTCGGCCGAGGGAGGATTGGCATGTGGGGAGATTATCTAATATACATCGGAGTTAAATCCCTTTGATGCTTATTTGTTAAGTGAAGCGACTCGATCGTGTTCTCCAGTGCAAGGGAGTTGGACGTTCACTAAAGCGATTACGGTAACCAGTTCAAGTTCGTTTAGCCTCTTCTTAGGATACTTAATGCAACTAAAGCAGAGGCAAATAAATAGGAGGAAAAAAAACGAAGTAAATAAGTATCATATATATATTATAGCATCAATATTCTCTCTCTCTCTCTCTCTCTTGCTCTCACTCGCTTGCCTCTCTCTCTCTCTCTCTCTCTCTCTCTCTCTCTCTCTCTCTCTCTCTCTCTCTCTCTCTCTCTCTCTCTCTCTCTCTCTCTCTCTCTGTTTTTAGCATTAACATAGTCTCTCTTATTATTGACAACGTTAATTTTGTTCTTCCTTCTACATACAGGCACTAACATTATCTCTCTCATATTATTAAATTTTACAACATTTATTCGTTTTAGTACTTAAGTTCATTCCCTCATGTCTGTATATTATGTTGTTGTTGTTGTTGTTTTCTGTATGCCTTCGGGTGAGAATAACATTATTATTATTATTATTATTATTATTATTATTATTATTATTATTATTATTATTATTGATGTTGGTTCTCCCTCCTTTTTAATTATATTTATAATAATTCGGACTAATTCGGACTTTCGACTAATTCGACCCAGGTCTCCCCCCAATTAGTTCGAATTAGAGAGGGTTTACTGTATAGAGTTAACAATATCATTCTCTTATTTACATGATAAACTCTTATTTACACATTAAACATTATCTCTCTCTTAGTATATACATTAATTTTCTTCTCCCTCCTACAGGCGCTGCTGGCCGGGCCTGAGGACGCGGCAGAGTACGGGGAGGACGTGATCGACCAAGGGCGCCACGTCCTCCCCGACATGGCCCTCGACGCCGCCGGGGCCCACCTCTTCATCCTCACCACCACCAAGGTAAGACACACACACACACACACACACACACACACACACACACACACACACACACACACACACACACACACACACACACACACACACACACACACACACACTGCTCCAACCACCACACCACGCCCGGGATTGCCTCCTCTCACCACACACTCTCTCTCTCTCTCTCTCTCTCTCTCTCTCTCTCTCTCTCTCTCTCTCTCTCTCTCTCTCTCTCTCTCTCTCTCTCTCTCTCTCTCTCTCTCTCTCTCCCCTTCCGTGTTTTCTGCTTGTCTTTCTTAATTCGTGCAGAAACACGCAAGAATATTGGATGTCACATTCCCAGATACTGCATGAGAGAGAGAGAGAGAGAGAGAAAGGAGAGAGAGAGAGAGAGAGAGAGAGAGAGAGAGAGAGAGAGAGAGAGAGAGAGAGAGAGAGAGAGAGAGAGAGAGAGAGAGCAAAGTATGGTGCCAATGCCGTGGTGTTGTCAGGGCTACAGGCTGTATATGGTGAGAGGTTCTGGGTGTATATTGGCCCTTTTTTTTTTATCCTCTGCCGCGCCGGGTGTCACAAACGGCTTCATAAACACTGTACTGCCCATCCTCCCTCCGGCCCGCACGGAATACGTACTGTCCACACACACACACACACACACACGGTCTAATAAAGTGCTGTCGCTGTGGTGGTGGTGGTGGTGGTGAGCGACAGTCCAGCGTGTTGCCTAGTGGACATCTTTGTGGACTTTTTTTATGTTGATGTTTTCTGGTTTGATGTTCCTTTCCCCTATGTGTGTTTTGTTGTTAGGGTGATGGAGATGTTCTTGGTAGGGGAAGGGAAGGTTGGTAGAGTGGTAGTGGTGGTGTAGTAGTAGTAGTAGTGGTAGTAGTGGTGGTAGTAGTAGTAGTAGTGGTAGTAGTGGTGGTGGTGAACGCAGGGATTTTGGGAGTGGTGGTTGTGGTGTTGTTACGGTGATGGAGATGTCCTTGGTAGGGGAAGGGAAGTTGGTAGAGTGGTAGTGGTGGTGTAATAGTGGTAGTAGTGGTGGTGTTGGTGGTGTATTGGTGGTGGTGAACGCAGGGATTTTGGGAGTGGTGGTTGTGGTGTTGTTGTGGTGGTGAGAAGCCTTAGAGATGGTATCAGAAAAGTCTCTCCCGAGGGAAGAAAAGACCCAATGCTTTTACCCATCCCATCTTCCATCTCTTACCATTATCCTCGTACGTAATATATCCTCCTCCTCCTCTCCTCCTCCTCCTCCTCCTCCTCCTCCTCTCCTCTTCTCCTTCCTCCCTTCCCCGGGCCCATAAGGTTTTTCATGATAGCCTCGATAATTGCATGAATTTAAATTGCCTGTATTATAGAAAGATGAAAATAATTGTGAATGATGACCAAACGGCGAGGCTCTTCCCCCCCACCCCTCGTGTGTGTGTGTGTGTGTGTGTGTGTGTGTGTGTGTGTGTGTGTGTGTGTGTGTGTGCAGAGGGTCGGGTCAGACATGGGCGTATTGTTCCCTTGTTTAGCATGATGTGCTGGCCACCCCTTGTCCGCTACCTGCCACGAGAGAGAGAGAGAGAGAGAGAGAGAGACAGAGAGAGACAGAGAGAGTATTGTATGGTGTCAACAATAACAAAAGTGGTTGAGATAAGAAAGAAAGAATGAAGATGAAGCACACAGAAACTCTTGCAATATATAGAAAGGGTGAGAGAGAGAGAGAGAGAGAGAGAGAGAGAGAGAGAGAAGAGATGAGAGAGAGAGAGAGAGAGAGAGAGAGAGAGAGAGAGAGAGAGGAGAGATAGAGAGAGAGAGAGAGAGAGAGAGAGAGAGACCTGTTTTACACACACACACTATCTCATATTCTTTATTGTGTGGCGCCAGGACCCGCCCTCACCCACCCATTTGTTCTGCCTTGTGTTACTCTTATGCACACAAGTATTTTGCGGCAGATATGACGGATGGAAAGTAAGTACCGAGGCAGCGAAAAACGAGAAACTTGGGAGGAACACTTGGCCTGCCTCCGCCTCCCTCTTCTTCTTTAGAAAACATTAATTCCTAACAGATCTCGGAGCGGCTGAGAGACGCTTCCCATCCATCATCGTTTTTTTTCCTTCTCTCACTCTCTCCCTCTTTGTGAGCGTCACTTTGTGTATCTGGTGTGGTAGGCGGTAATGCGGTGTAGTGGGGTGAGGGAGAGGGGAGGGGGGAGGGCAGACGCAAAGGCAGCTCCCGTCAGGCCTTGGGGCGCGCCGTCGAGGGGGCGGCGCGCCTCTTCACTCCGGCCGGCGGGTAATGTGCCTGCAAAGCGGCAGGAAGAGAGAGGCTAAGTGTTGCTTCAAAAGATACACAACGCAAGAAAAAAGAACCTTCAAACTCTTTTGAGCGAAGAGCTCTTAATATGAGGGTTTATGAGAACGCTCCTCAGACCCTTGTGTCTGTATAAAGAGAGGTTTTTTCTGGTTCGTCTTTCGTACCTAGAAAACAGTTTTGTGGTTTGAGCCTCCACCCCGCGCCGCCGCCGCCCTCGCCTGGTCAGGGTCAGGCCAGGTAAGCCAAAAGACGGAAGCCGCCTCGTCCAAAGTGGGTCACCCGGAAAGGCGCGGCGGGGATTTAGAGCAGGTGTGCGACGTGCCCAGGTGTGCGGCAGCCTCTGCGGTCCTTCTGTGGCGGAGACCAGCTGGATATAAGCTATGGATTACGTGGTCCTTCCCTAGCCTTGGACCTTCATGCCTTAGGCTGCTTAGGGTTTGCCTCCGAGGCCACACGAGGCGGGAAGCACCAGTCTCGGGTGTGTGGTTGTGTCTATATAGCAGTCTTGGGTGTGTGGTTGTGTCTATATAGCAGTCTCGGGTGTGTGGTTGTGTCTATATAGCAGTCTTGGGTGTGTGGTTGTGTCTATATAGCAGTCTTGGGTGTGTGGCTGTGTCTATATAGCAGTCTTGGGTGTGTGGCTGTGTCTATATAGCAGTCTTGGGTGTGTGGTTGTGTCTATATAGCAGTCTTGGGTGTGTGGCTGTGTCTATATAGCAGTCTTGGGTGTGTGGCTGTGTCTATATAGCAGTCTTGGGTGTGTGGCTGTGTCTATATAGCAGTCTTGGGGTGTGTGGCTGTGTCTATATAGCAGTCTTGGGTGTGTGGCGTGTGTCTTCTACTAAGCAGTCTTGGGTGTGTGGCTGTGTCTATAAAGCAGTCTTGGGTGTGTGGCTGTGTCTATAAGCAGTCTTGGGTGTGTGGCTGTGTCTATAAAGCAGTCTTGGGTGTGTGGCTGTGTTTATGTAGTGACTCATATTTCTATCTCCGTCTTTCAACTCCTCATATTTTATAAACTTTTGCTGTCTTGTCCTTCGCGAGTCCTGTACTGCTGCCTTATTCTCCCTAAGCCCTCTGGTTCCCTTCGTGGTGTCCTTACAGTCCGTGGCGCCGTCTTGGTCTTCTTGTCTCCCTGGTGGCCATGTTCGTGGTCTTTTTTCTACCATATCCATTTCCATCACGTGTTTTTATCGTGTGTCATGTTTTCCTTTTTTTACGGGGGTAAGAGGGGACGTTTTTCTTGCACGCTTGGTGTCTTCCTTGTCCTTTATGTGTCATCCCTCCCGTTATCTCTTCCTGGTCATCCCTACCCATCCTCCTTCTCCTCTTCTTCCTCCTCCTCCTCTGTGTTGTCCAAGGCTCAGTCCCATGCCCGTCTCCAGCCGTAGCCATTCCTTATCAGCGTCCCGCATCAGGGCCTCGTTTCACTCTCAGAATGTCAACCTGCCCGGCGTGCTTGGGTCCGTCCAGGCTCCTCGGCCATCCGTCGCAGCGTCAAAATTCCTCGATCGAATAATCTTTCTTGTTGACTCAAGAATTTTCATGCGTTGACTGACAGAGAAGAGGGTGGATCGTCTTCTCCTCCTCCTCCTCTTCCTCCTCCTCCTCCTCTTCCTCTTCCTCTTCCTCTTCCTCTTCCTCCTTATCCTCCTCTTTGGTTTGTATAACCTGTAAGACCCCTGCTGGAGATCGCTGGCTGGGAGTGATTTGCGTCGTGCGGGATGAGTCAACGAATGATGGAATCTTCTGCCGAGGGAAGAGGAGGTGGAGGACGAGGCGGGGGGAGGAGGGAGGTTGAAGGGTGTGCCTCGTCTTGTACATTAACGTGGGACCAGCGAAAGGACATGGGCGGGACAAGATGAGGTTAATTTTATTCACCGTCGTTTTAGCAGCATAAGTGGGAAATCATGTCAGCGTGGATGGGTCTCGGGCAAGGAGGAATTGTTGGGAGCGAGGGAAGGAGGGTGAAGGAAGATAACAGGAGGTGGGAGGTGGGAGGTGGGAGGTGGGAGGGGGGTGGGAGAGAAAGAAGAAGATATTATCGTGAAAGTCTTGTCCTCGCCAGAACCCTCCTGTGTTGTTTCAGCCTTGTTCCATCTCACTGTGTGATCTTTTCGCCCTCCCTCCCATGGCCTCAACCAATCCCCCAACTATACCATTCGCTTCGCCCAAGCCTAGCCTCACCCCCCTCCATCCCCCCTCAAGCCCCCACAAGCCCCCCTCAAGCCCCCTACACCCCCCTCAAGCCCCCTACACCCCCCTCAACCCCCTCCATGCCCAACGCCACCCACACCAGACCCACACTATCCAACCAACGGACTCATGGAGCGATCGTTCTTCCTCTTTGCTCGGAATTGGCTTCGCTGATCTCGCCCCTCTAACCCCATCTTACTGCCTCGTTCTGTCCGCTCCGGCGTCTCGTGAACCCCTCAGCCTGTCCTCTTAGTTTCCATCACGTCAAGGAAGCGACGTATTCTCCTCTCGGGCTCCTGGAGGACTTCGTCGGGGTGGTCGTGTGAGTCGCCTACATGCTCGCCGAGTGTCTTCTTGCTGTCAGTCGCACCAGCTCTCCCTCCTCCTCCTCCTCCTCCTCCTCCTCCTCCTCTTCCTTTCAGTTCACGAGGAGAGGAAGCTGCCTGATTGCTTTCTCCCGCGTACACCTGTTGCTTAGTGAGAATTCGATACTGTTAATAGATGCTGAGAGAGAGAGAGAGAGAGAGAGAGAGAGAGAGAGAGAGAGAGAGAGAGAGAGAGAGAGAGAGAGAGAGAGAGAGAGAATATCAAGGCTTTCACAACCCTACGATTATTTCCACTTATGATAGCTTTGAGGAACAACACTCACAAACATCACAGATTCCTCTCCCTCCCTCCTCATTCCTCACCTTTTATCCCTCCCTTCCCCCTCTCACCTGTCCCTCCCTTCCTCCCCATCACCCTCCCCCTTCCTCCCCATCACCCTCCCCCTTCCTTCCCGTCACGACAGGATTCAGAATTATTCACCTGCAAGTTTCGTCTATTAGTTGTTTTGTTCAGTAAAAAGCAAAGTTGTGTTCCTCTGTTAAGAATTTTGAGCTGACAATGCTTTTTTATCCCTGACTCTAACTAGCTTCGGGGCTCAGGTAGTGATGGTGAGTGTGGTGATGATGTTTTTTAGTTATTGAAAAAAACTTATTTAAAAAAAAAAAAAGACCTTGCAAAATTTGCAATATTTTTTTAAAATAGATTTGCTTGAAAATTTGTTCCTAGCAGTTATCGGGCATGCTAAACACGAATCTGGAGTCAGTTTTCAGTTACAATGCTTGGAAGTCCCTATTTCAACCAATTCACAATGACATGATACTTCCAGATATTCCTTAAAAAAAACACAAATTAGACAAAACTTACTACAAGACATAAAAATATGATAGGCATTACTAGAGTAATCATTACTTCAATACAACCATCAGTATTAGTATTTTCAGTATTAGTATTAGTATTATTAATCCCTATTTGAGCCACCCATGTCAAATTGTCAAAGTACTTATAAAAGCCTAGGAATACTATAGCAATCCTGTGGGACTTCTAATGCCCTCCCATGACTCCTGTAGGATGCGGGAAGGAGCGAAGAGGCCCGTGAAGGACTCTGAAGGATTGTATATAAAGCGAAGGATACTTAAAAAAAATAGTTCTTATTCCTGAAACAGATCGAATTATCCGAAGTTTGAATTATACGGGTTCGATTTAGAGAGGGTTTACTGTACTGACGATGGGGGAATAGTGCACGATAGGAAATTAATCTCCCCTCACCCGGAGGCTCGAGGATTCCAACTTTTTTCCTCTAAGTGTTTAAAACGTCATCTGGTGCACTTAAAGCTAAAATTCCTGTTATTTCTAAAGGTATTTGAAGCTTCTTACAGACCTGTTCCCTGTTATTTGAAGGATATTTTTGGAGTTCTTTCGCAAGTGATGTGAAGTGTCTCTTACCTGTGTTGTTCCTCCTCTCAGTGTTGCCTCGAGTGTGTTGTCGAGTTGAGATTTTGCTGAACGCTCTTGATCAGCCTAACCACAACGGCCATTATCTCTCTCTCTCTCTCTCTCTCTCTCTCTCTCTCTCTCTCTCTCTCTCTCTCTCTCTCTCTCTCTCTCTCTCTCTCTCTCTCTCTCTCTCTCTCTCTCTCTCTCTCTCTCTCTCTCTCTCTCTCTCTCTCTCTCTGTGTTCATGTTTTTTTTTTTAGTGTTTCAAGTGTCTTAAAAAATGTTTGGTGTTATTTTTTGTCGATTTCTTTCCCTGCGTGCGTCTATTTTATCTCCTCCTCCTCCTCCTCCTCCTCCTCCTCCTCTTCCTCCTCCTCCTGCAAAAAATGAATAAAAATACAAGAAAGAAAAGAACGATGACTGAAGTGTTTTGTTTTGCAGAGGGGGCTTAGGAGGTGGCGGGGGGGGGGGGGGGGAAGGTTAGGTAAGGGTAGTGATAGGAGTTTAGGTAAGGGTAGTGATAGGAGGTTAGGTAAGGGTAGTAGTGGAAGGAGAAATGAGCAATATGGTCGAGGGTCTGTCGGGATGCCGTTACTTCGAAGCCCGCGGGTCACAAACTGTCCACAATCCCACCCGTTTTTCCCTGGAGGGGACAGAGGCGGCGGTTCTCCTCCGATGATTGATAAACGAGAGACAGTTTTCCGAGTGGCCAGGCGAGTTGATTGATTGAGGGTTGACAGCTTATGGACTGTGGACACACGGTCGGACTATTGGCAGTAATGGCCGGTTTTTTTTGTGCGTGGGCGCTTTGGGCATCGAAATAGAGGGACAGAGAGAGAGAGAGAGAGAGGAGGTGGGGTGGAGATGTGACGGTGGGGGTGGTGGGGCGCCCCTATGGTTACTGGGGAAACGGCCAGGATGTTGTGGGTATGAGGCTATGGGTAGGTCTGAGATGGGTAAATAGGTAAGGTAGTAGTGGGGAGGTGGAGGTGTGGGGGTTGGGACATGGTGCAGTAGGAGACTACTGCAGTGGTGGAAAGGTAAATAGGAAAGGATGTGGAAGAGAGAGAGAGAGAGAGAGAGAGAGAGAGAGAGAGAGAGAGAGAGAGAGAGAGAGAGAGAGAGAGAGAGAGAGATATGAGTGTGGAAGGTAATAGGAAAGGATGTGGAAGAGAGAGAGAGAGAGAGAGAGAGAGAGAGAGAGTGGAGTGGAGGAGAGAGAGAGAGAGGAGGAAAGAGAGGCTGTGTTACGGGTTGCAGGGAAGATTTGCTAGCCCAGGAGTTTCCTTTTCATTTATGGTTCTCGTGCTTCTGGTGGTGGTTGTGTGCGGTAATTGCTCCCCGGGATGCTGTTGCTACCAGTCGTTACTTCGCCGTTTTCTATATTACGCTTCGTGGAGGGAGTGTGTACGTCGTGGTGGCGACTCATCCCCCTCCCGATGGCCCGATGGCGTGGCGGCGGAATCCATAAAAACATCGGCTTAGGGATGTTGGTTGACGGATCTTCTCTATTGCAGCCTTGTCTCCTCACCATGTATAGTTAAGATTCTCTCTCTCTCTCTCTCTCTCTCTCTCTCTCTCTCTCTCTCTCTCTCTCTCTCTCTCTCTCTCTCTCTCTCTCTCTCTCTCTCTCTCTCTCTCTCTCTCTCTCTCTCTCTCTCTCTTTTCCCTTCCTCCTGTCTCCCTAGCCTCTCGCCCTCTACAAAGATCCTTCTCCGCCGCCCTCCTGGTCTCGGCTCCCATCTTCATGTCCTTCCCCTTGACGCGAACTGAGCGCAGCATTTCAAGAAGTTGTCTCAGCAACAATGAAGGCGGAGTGCAGCGCCGCCACGATTTGTCAGACGGGAGAGAATGGGTACGGCCAGTAATTATCCGGGCATTGATGGATCCCAAAAGAACTTCTCCGTGAATACATCAACATTTTTTTCATGGCGAGGTAAGAGCGCGGCGACAAAAAAACAGCTGTAAAAAAGGGACTCAGGATTCAGTAAGTCACCTCGACACAAAGACAACATTGTGCCAGTCGCGCCCGAGGAAGAATAGTCCATGATGAGGCGGCTGACGGACTAGGGTGAGGGTACCAAGGCAGGCAGGCAGGGAGGCAGGTAGGCAGGGCGGAGAGGACGACGTTTGGAGTGGGACGGGTGATGGGTGATGGGTCTTGGGCAGAAACCCCTGGGGGACACACACACTCGGGGGACTGTCACTACATAGGAAGGGGAGGAGAGGAAGGAGTAAGAGGAGGCAGAGGTAGGGAAGGAGGACCTGGAGGGGGGGAAGGAGTAAGAGGAGGGAGAGGTAGGAAGGGAGGACCTGGAAGTGAATGAAGACTGGACACTTGATGGGACGCAAGACGGGGCACCTGATGGCCACTTCAAGGTGAGACGTGGCGTGTGAGTTTCTTTATGGCACAATTCTCTTTACTCCTACACGCCGCCCGCCCCTACTATAGCGTCTAGGCGCCGGGCAGTCCTTGCAGCGTCAGAAGGATGCGTTGAGAGGCTGTACAGACGCCGCCCCTCGCAACTTTTCCTGTTAGACGCCCAGCTAAGCCGATTTTTGTGAGCCCCTTTTGTTCGTCCTCGCGCCGGGGGGATTTTCTGGACGCTTCCGACAAGTAAAGAGGATTTAAAAATGTTAATTAGCCGTCCTCCGCCCGCCCTCGCAAGCCCGTCACTTCAATCCGCCCACACAACGTCCTCTCGCGCCTCTCCTTCCATCCATCCTTCTCCAACCTGAGCAAAGCAAAGCTGGTGCATTGAGTACGAGTGAGAGAGAGAGAGAGAGAGAGAGAGAGAGAGAGAGAGAGAGAGAGAGAGAGAGAGAGAGAGAGAGAGAGAGAGAGAGAGAGAGAGAGAGAGAGAGAGAGAAATGGAAACAAAGGAAGATGAGACAAAGAAGAGAAAGGAAACAAGGGGAGGTGAAGTGGAAAGAGGTGACAGCAGAAGTGAAGGGTGTGAGAGGGGAAAGGAGTCATAGGAGCAAGGCGAGGCGGTGAATGTGGAGGTGTTTCGGCGCGAGGGGAAAAGCGGAAATGCAGGTCAGAGGCGGGTGGTGAGGGGAAAGTTTGAGGCTCTGAAAGGAAAAGGGGAAGAGAACACCGCGGCGGCAGGAGGGAGAAAAGTGAAACGACTTGAGTAGGAAAAAAAAACTGAATCCCCAGAAGTTTGTTTACTTGTGTGTGTGTGTGTGTGTGTGTGTGTGTGTGTGTGTGTGTGTGTGTGTGGTGTGTGTGTGTGTACCTCAACCAGAAAGAGCGATACAAAAAGATGCGTAGATCAAAAAGAAACATTGAATAATTTCACGGCAAATTAATAAATGAAAATAAAATGGTAATTCAACATGCTACTTTTCTTTTAGACTTTTTAGACCAGAGAACATTCCCTCCTCCTCCTCCTCCTCCTCCTCCTCCTCCTCCTCCTCCCATCATTTGACGCCAAGGCCTTCTCGTCTCGCTCATTTAATGTGATACTTTAGCACAGTAAATATGCCTCGTTTTCCTCGGTTAAATGAAAGACAGACAAACAGATGAACAGACAGACAAACAAACAAACGGACTGACAGAATAATTCTCCCCTGAAAATAGTAACTCGCCCATTCCCGTTAACTCAGGAACGATCGTCTAGAAAAAAAAGCAAAAGGAAAAGTAGAGAAGAAATCATTAGGACATCCTCTTAATATATATTTTTTCCCTCATCCATTTTTCTAGACCATTTTTCCTTCTCTTTTCGGTCCGCTTTCTTCCCTTTCCTCTCCAATTTTCCTCACGAATGGCCGCGAAGACAGTGCTGGGCTGCCGCTGCTCATGGACATCAAGATTTTTTTTACTCTCTCCCTCCTTCCTCCTTCCTCTCCTGTCTTCTCCTACCAACTTTTCCCTGTATAACCTCCCTCTCTTCCTTCCTGTCTTCCATGTCCGGCGCCGCAACGCTCGCTGCTTGACAGGAGGAAAGAGGCGGCGAAGGAAGGAGGGAGGGAGGTGGGAGAGAAGGAGAGGAGGTGGGAGAGAGGGAGTAGAGGTGGGAGAGAGGGAGTAGAGGTGGGAGAGAGGGAGTAGAGGTGGGAGAGGAGGTGGGAGAGTGGGAGAGAGAGGGAGTAGAGGGAAGGTGGGAGGGTGTTAGGGGAGGTATAGTGCGTCTGTTCTTGTGCTGTGTAATGATCGAGGGAGAGCAGAAAGGAAAGGAAGGAAGGCGCGGCTGCTGCTGTCAACCGTCAACACCAAAGCTCCGTTTCTGGGGAATAACAAAATTATGGTTTTTTCTGGTTTCTTTTAAGTGAAGAGTTTCATTTTTCTTACTCACTACAGCTGACAGGAGTATTACTTTATTTGATTAATTTATTGTTACCCCTAGAACATGATGGAATGAAGATATTTAGTAAAAGAGAAAGAATCGAGGAAGAAAATTTGTTATATTTTCTTTCGTAATTTAAGAGTGTTTTCTTAAGGGAATTAGAGAATTAGCATTTTTTTTTTGGCCACAAGAAGAGGAAATGTTTTTCGAAGGGAATTGAGGAGTAAAAGTTTCCCGCGGGAAGGACTGTTTTCTGAAAGGCATTAAGGAGTAAAAAGGTTTTCATACATGAAGAGGAATTGTTTTTTCTTAAAGACTTCAAGAGAATTTTTTCTCTCGAGAAGAGTAATTGTATTTCTGGAAGGCGTTGACGAGTAATCTCTCTCGACAAGAACAACTTTTTCCTGAAGGGCTCCGTGGACGGTGAGTGTGTAGGGGCGCGGCCCACCAAACCCACCAGACCACCAGCCCGCCAAGTGGCCTCCACACCCCGACTCCTCCGCCTCTGGTCCTAATCGCCCCGACGTGTGTTCCCGGGACGCGGCAAATATTTGGGTTTTCACTCGGCTCTGAGGCGCCGCTCTCGGTTTGTGTCCACACGCGGCGGCGGTGGCTGGGGTCTGCCGGGCTGAGGGCTGCTAGGGGCTGGCGGCTGAGGAAGGCTGAGCAGTCTGCTGGGTGTAGGCTGCGGGGCTGGAGGCGTGAGGAGAGTAGAAAGGAGTTAGTAGGATCATCACGTAGGCAAGCGAGGGAGAGGAGGGAGGGAGTGTTTAGGGCGGTGCCTGTGTGTTTGTGAGGGAGAGGAGGAGGGGGAAGCAAGAACACACACCTGTACACACCTTCCTCCTTCTTTCTCCCCCTCCTGCTCCGCCTTCTTCTGAAATCAAATTTAGGTTTCCTGGTGTAAAGACATTTCACAAAGTCTTCTATCCACCACGCAGATGTTTGGGGGAGGGGACAGACAGAGGGAGGAGAGGGTAGCATGTGGGGAACAGGGAATCAAAGAACACGAAAGGTGGAGGCGAGAGAAGAGAAAGAACGAGGCAGTGTGTTGGTGTGTATTTGTAGTGGAAGGAAGATGTGCCATGGTCGAGAGAGAGAGAAGAGAGAGAGAGAGAGAGAGAGAGAGAGAGAGAGAGAGAGAGAGGAGAGAGAGAGAGAGAGAGAGAGAGAGAGAGAGAGAGAGAGAGTCCCACAGGATTGCTATAGTATTCCTAGGTTTTTATAAGTACTTTGACAATCGCATGGGTGGCTCAAATAGGGATTAATACTAATACTAATACTAAAAATACTAATACTGATCGTTGTATTGAAGTAATGATTAATTTAACAATTCCTATCATATTTTTATCTCTTGTAGTAACTTTTGTCTGATTTGTGGTTTTTAAGGAATATCTGGAAGTATCATGTCATGGTGAATTGGCTGAAATAGGGACTTCTAATCATTGTAACTGAAAACTGACTCCAGATTCGTGTTCAGCATACCCGAAAACTGCTAGGAACAAATTTTCAAGCAAATCTATTTTTCAAAAATTTTTGCAAATTTTGCAAAGGCCTTGATTTTTTTTTTTAAATCACGTTTTTCAATAACTAAAACTATAACTATTCACTAACCGTGAGTTCTCCTTCCCTCACCCCCCTTTACACTCCATTCTATTACCTTCCCCTACCCTACCCCCTCCCCTCCCTCGGCCCGTCCAGCAGCCGTAGGGGGTCAAATCCTGGACGAACAGCGCGCCACTAACGATGACCATTACCCAAGTTGCCGCCACTCCCAGGCAACTCTCGAAATGGACGCCTTGTGCAACTTCCCTTTTCTGCTTTCATCTCCCCTCTCCATTCTCCTCTCCCTTCCCGTTGTGTATTATCTCTCTCTCGCTCTCTCTACTTTCTTTTTCCCTCCCTTCTTATCTTTCTCTCCTTCTTCTTCTTCCCTGTTCCTCATTGACTTGTCTAATGGACGTCTTATGCCCTCTCTTCCATCACTCTCCTTACCCTTATAAACCAACGTCCTTATCCACAGATTTCTTCCCCTTTTATGATCACTAATCTGTACCTATTTACCTTATTGCTCGCCCATCCAAAACATTTCTCTCAGTAATATGTCACCTTACTCTTGACTACAATCTTGACCCCCTCCCCCTCTCTCCCTCACTCTCTCCTTCCCTTTTCACACACACTTCCCCATTCACACTTATCTCCCTCTCCTCTCACTCCTGTCTCCTCTCACACTCGCACTAACGCCCATCTTAAATCTGATGTTTGTTGAAGGAAATATCTTTACGTGAATCTCGGGGACTTAACTCATGCCTCGATGGGTCTCTTCAGGGGAATCTAGAACGGAGGACCCGGGAGGAGGGAAGCAAAGGGCGGGGCAGAGACGAAGACCCTCAAATTTACCAAAGAACCGAAAGAGAAAATAAAGGGAAGAAAGGAGGGGAAAGGGAGGGAAGTGTGTTAGGGACATATTGCCGTTGATATAATCTTTACTAGTAGGAGGGGGGGGGAGGCAGGGAGGATGAAAGGAAGGAGGGGTGGTATAAAGGATGAAAAGTACTAGAGTTGGTGAGAAGAGAAGGAAGTGTGTGAGGAAGAGAAAGATAATGAAGGAAAGGAGATTTTAAGGTGTAAAGAGGAGTGTTGAGAGAGAGAGAGAGAGAGAGAGAGAGAGAGAGAGAGAGAGAGGAGAGAGAGAGAGAGAGAGAGAGAGAGAGAGAGAGAGAGAGTCACTGTGGATTGTTAGCAGTAACTAGTGCTAAATGTTTAAGGGCAGGTGTTTGGGGGTATGTTCTCTCTCTCTCTCTCTCTCTCTCTCTCTCTCTCTCTCTCTCTCTCTCTCTCTCTCTCTCCTCTCTCTCTCTCTCTCTCTCTCTCCTCCTCTCTCCTCTCTCCCTCTCTCCTCTCTCTCCTCTCTCTCTCTCTCTCTCTCCTCTCTCTCTCATCTCTCTCTCTTCTCTCTCTCTCCTCTCCTCTCCTCTCTCTCTCCTCTTCTCTCTCTCTCTCTCTCTCTTCCTGGCTGGCAACAATGAAAAAGGCAAGGAGTGAGAGGGAGGCATTTAGTAAGTGTCCTTTACTAATTATCGTGTGTGTGTGTGTGTGATTGTGTGTGTGTGTGTGTTAGTTGGGGTTAGGGTGACAGTGAATAATTGAAGCAGAGGAATCGAACGAATTCTTGTAGTTGATTTGAATAGTGAAGCAGGAAAAAAAGTTAAGTTTTTTTACAATCTTGTCGGATTGTTGCCCCTTTCCTCTAATCTACCTCCTCCTCCTCCTCCTCCTCCTCCTCCTCCTCTTCCTCTTCCTCTTCATCTTCCTCTCTTCCTCTTCCTCTTCCTCCTCCTCCTTTGTAATCCTTTGTAATCCTCCTCCTCACCCAAAAAGGATACGCAGGACAGGTGACTGGGATCAGGTTCCTCCTCCTCCTCCTCCTCCTCCTCTACCTCCTCTACCTTAACATGCATGATATGATGATTTTATTCAATTAATTCAGAGGCAATTATGAAGACGCAGCCGTGTGTTCGTTCGCGGCGCCTGCTTGTAACGAATTACTTGTTTTAATGCTTCCTTCTTCCTTCCCTCCCTCCCTCCCTCCTTTCCTCCTTCCCTCCCTCCCTCCCTCCCTCCTTGCCTTCCCCTCCACTATACTCATGAATGTTTATTGTTCACTAATTTACCTTTTTATCTTAAGTCTTCTTTCTCTATACCACAATTGTCTTTTGCCATCATCTCTCCTCTCTTTCCTTCCTTCCTTTTCTCCTTCCTTCCCTTCCTTTTTCATTCCCTTCCTCCTTCCTTCCCTTCCTCCTTCCTTCCCTTCCTCCTTCCTTCCCTCCCTCCTTCCTTCCTTCCCTTCCTCTTTCCCATCATCCACATCTAACTTACCTCATCTATTTACTTTCTACATCCATTTCTTCTTCTACCTCATCAAATGTGTACAAAATAATCCACATCTTTACACTCACACCACCACCACACCCACCGCCACCACCACCACCACCACCACCACCACACTCACACCACCACCACCCACTAACCACCACCACCACCACCACCACCACCACCACCACACCCACCACCACCACCACCACCACCACCACCATCCCCACCACCACACCCACCACCACCACCACCACCACCACCACACCCACCACCACCACCACCACCACCACCACCACCACCACCACCACCATCCCCAAAGTCCTATCCTCACCCCCTTGTTCACAGCTTTTCATGTCCCCGTCATACAAATTATCGCTACAGAACCTTCTAATGATACACTATGTCTTAATTATCGCCTCCTCGCTACCAGGTGAGACTCCGGCCGTGTCAGGTAATCTAGGGCGGCATTCATTATTCTGAGTTATTATTGCGGGGCTGAATTTACCCTGTGAGAATGTGTCTTCATTTCGTGACGTTCGAGGCCTTTTGGGGGGACGTCGTGAGTAAGTGATGAGGGTCAGAGAGGGGGGGGGGAGTATGAGAGAGAGAGAGAGAGAGAGAGAGAGAGAGAGAGAGAGAGAGAGAGAGAGAGAGAGAGAGAGAGAGAGAGAGAGAGATGGGGGAACTACATACAAGCAACAAGCGGTGACACAAAAGTTCAAAAACAGAACCACGCGTTGATGTATTCTTGTGTGAGTCTATGAGAGAGAGAGGAGAGATCATATCAGATCAAAACGTTTATTGTGAATAATGTACACATTATACATAATACATATATAATTAAGGGTACAAAATAGACAAAGGGCGCACCCCCCATGCAGGTTGCATGAGAAGGATTGCCATGATTAATGAAGTTAGATAGTAAATTTATTAATTATATTTAGATATGCATATACAAAAGACTGTGTTATGTTACATATATATTTATTTATTTATTTATTAAGTCCTTTATGAGGCATTGGCAAAGTCTGGGTGACTGTTTTTGACTTGGATAAGGTTACATGGTTGTAGATAATAGTGCAGCAGCCCAGCATAGGAGAGAGAGAGAGAGAGAGAGAGAGAGAGAGAGAGAGAGAGAGAGAGAGAGAGAGAGAGAGAGAGAGAGAGAGAGAGAGAGAGAGAGAGAGAGAGAGAGAGAGAGAGAGATGAACAGGTGCAAGTGAAAGCGAGGGAGAGGAAAGAAAGAATAGAAGAAAGAGGGGAGGAGTATGGGAGGGGAAGGGGATATTTATGCTTTCCGAGAACCCACTAAGAACCACGAGATCAATGTATTAATGTAGATTGAGCGTGTCACTTCCCTCATCACTCCCCTCATCACATCTCCATTTCCCCTCCTTTTTCTCGTGTTATTTTCCCCTCATCATCATCATATCGTCTTCTTCCTGTTTTCATTTTTCCCCTCACCTCCTTAATTCTTTGACTTCTGAAGGTGACACGAGTTACACTTAGTGGCTTGTGTGTGTGTGTGTGTGTGTGTGTGTGTGTGTGTGTGTGTGTGTGTGTGTGTGTGTGTGTGTGTGTGTGTGTGTGTGTGTTAGAAAGAGGGGAAGGAAATGTAAGGTCCTGTGTTTCTGGAATAGGGAAAAGGGGTAAAAGTGCATGTCATCAGAGGGGAAGGGGACAAGAGAGAGAAAAAATAAATAAATAAACAGGACAGATTTGTATATGGAATGAAATGTGACAAGGAAGAGCGATGAGGTGGAAGCATTAGGAGGAGGAGGAGAGGAGGAGGAGGAGGAGGAGGAGGAGGGGTATATTAGGAGACGTGTGAGAGTATGATGTTAGCCTTTGTGTGTGTGTGTGTGTGTGTGTGTGTGTGTGTAGAAGAGTAAGTAAGTGAGTGTGTGAGTAAGGGATGTGTCTCGTTACAACCTTACCTTCCACGACCACACGTCTCTATTGTCACATGTCCCCCCCCTCCCTCCCTCACACACACACACACACACACACACACACACACAACACACACACACACACACACACACACCTACACACACACACACCCACACACACACACACACACACACACACACACACACACACACACACACACACACGCACCTGTCAGTATTCACCCGCAGTACACACGTCCACGACTCAGGACAACCCGGGACATGAATCTTCTGGACCTGTCGTCGTAAATAACCCATTCCCCGCCGACTGGGATCCATCTTAAGTTGAGGAGGAGGAGGAGGAGGAGGAGGAGGAGGAGGAGGAGGAGGAGGGGGGGTACGAGAGGAGGTGAAGGATGTTGCAATATCCTTTACGTAACTAACACACCCATGTCGTAATATCCTTTGCCTTCTTGCAACTTGGCAAAATTCGCTTTCAGGCAGACCAGCTTACTTTGAGACAGCCTTTGAGATAGCCTTTCCCTAATTCCCTGACCTCCAGACGCCCTCCAGGTGTTACCAAGAGCGTTAATGAGCATATTTTGGGGTCGTCGTCAGCGTGACCCTGCGAGGATGATCGATGGTGGGGGGATGTTGTTGGGGTGTTAAGGCGTCACCCGTCAGCCACGTCAGTCACTCCTCTACAGGCATTATTTTTTTACAAGATTATTAAAGAAAAGAGGGAGAGAGATTACATGGAAGGGAGGGTGTACACAATTACAAAGAACACAGAAACACAGACATACAGAATAAGGTTGGAAAGCCGCCGGGCGATGAGACGTCTCTTACTTAGCCGCTCAGTCTATAGAGGCAGTTGCTGGTCAGTCCTGGTCTCTCGCGTTGCCCAAGCTACGGACAGCCAGTGGAATGCACGACTGCTCATCACGCCAATATTACCGATCTGTCCCCCTCGTCTCTCCTTAGTAGCCTTTCAGCTTGTTCTTTGTCGATATATTACATCTATTTTTGTCTCCTCTTCCTCCTCCTTGCCTTATTCTATCGTGTTTTCCCCTATGAAGTTTAGTAGTAGTACGCAACTCAGCAGATACTCTCGTTATAGGCCATCGCCTCTCATGGTATCTTCTTCCTATGTTGTTCCTCCTCCTCCTCCTCCTCCTCCTCCTCCTCCTCCTCCTCCTTCCCCTTCTCCTCCTCCTCCTCCTCCTCCTCCTCCTTACACCGTGCTATTCTTTCTCTAATGCAAGAAGTCAGTAATGAAAATAAACAGCCTCGTTAAGACGTAGAGGTTTGTTGTTGTTGTTTGTGATTCCTGTGTAATCCTGTGTAAGCCTCCTCTTCCTTGTCTCTTCTTCGTGCTCATCCTCCTCTTTGGGGAAGACGTCCTTGGCGGCACCAGCAACACAGCAGCAGCAGCAGCAACAAATATATATAAAACTTCTATTTACTAGCTGTGGCTTAGGTCTGGAGAGGCTCTCAAGACGGACCACTCGGCTAGTCCTTGTTGGTTCTCAGCTGCTCTCCTCCTCCTCCTCCTCCTCCTCCTCCTCCTCCTCCTCTTCCTCCTCCTCCTCCTCCTCCTTCCCCCTCCTCCTCCTCCTTGGTGGGCTTATGAAGGACTTAACTCCTCGTGATGAAGTGAGTTGACTACTGACCTTGAAGTGCGCCGCTCCTGTCCGTCTCTGGGCCGCCTATTAAGGAGACTCGCAGGGGAGCCTCGGGGAACCGTGTGTGGAGGCGAGGCTCGTGACTGCCTGACGTGGCGAGAGAAAAGGAGGAGAGGGAGAAGAGAAGCTAGGGGAAGGAGTGTCAGTGATAGGGGAGGATAGGGAACAGGGACAAGGGAGAAAAGTTAAAGGAGGAATCTGAATGGTGAATGAGGATGGTGTGAGGTGTGAGGTGAGAGGAGGAGGTGTATGGGTGTCGCTGATGAGAGGAAGGGAGAATGCTAGTGCCCGGGAGAGCAGTGGTGCGTGTTAGTCTCTCTTTTTTCCCGCCTCGCCTCATTGGCCCTCTTCTCATCTCCCTTTTCCGGCTGTATCGGCTGACAGCTAAGGTGTTGGTATGTTCATCTTCCCTCCTCCTCATCCCTTTCTTTGTTTCCGCTTCATATCTTCCTTTACTCTTCCTCCTTTCTGTCCTTTGATTTATTTCCCGTCACTCCTTCATTCCTTCCTTTCTTCCCTCCTCCTCCTCCCTTTCTTTGTTTCCATACCGTCTATTACTCTTCCTCCTTTCTGTCCTTTGATTTATCTCCCGTCACTCCAACTCCGTCCTTCAAATCCCTTCTCTTCTCACTAGCGTAACCTGTTTTGTATCCTTGCATGCGCCCTCCTCCGCCTTGTGTGTCGGCTCAAAGGTAAGACGATACTCCCAAAGGCCGCTCATGCACTCGCTAAGTCGAGGAAAAGCATGTTAAGTGGAGCAAGATCTGAGTCTGAGCCCTAAATGGATGACTGTGGTGGTGGTGGTGGTGGTGCAGGTGGTGGTGCAGGTGGTGGTGGTGGTGGATGTAACTATCATTCCCTGCCTTATCCTATGTCATTCGTGCGTGTGTGTGTGTGTGTGTGTGTGTGTGTGTGTGTGTGTGTGTGTGTGTGTGTGTGTGTGTGTGTGTGTGTGTGTGTGTGTGTACCAGCAAGTGTCTTTCCTAAGAACCACTTCAGAGGCGTCTACCTGCCTGCCTCCTCCTCCTCCTCCTCCTCCTCTTCTTCACACTCTCCTTCCTCTCCTCTATCCAAGCAAGAGGAGCCACACCCTCTGTAATCCACTCCTCACAGAAGTGGATATTAATGTTGCCAGTTAGAGAGTGTCAAGGAGAGCCACTTGTGCCACTCTGAAGAGGGCGTCAGGGCGATGACAGGGCGGGAAAATGTGGGAAAGGCAATGATTTGGCGGGAAAATGTGGGAAAGGCGATGATTTGGCGGGAAAATGTGGGAAAGGCGATGATTTGGCGGGAAAATGTGGGAAAGGCGATGATTTGGCGGGAAAATGTGGGAAAGGCGATGATTTGGCGGGAAAATGTGGGAAAGACGAAGAGGAACGGGTTATGGAAGGGAATTAGGTCATGAGTATAGATAGAAGAACATATTAGGAGGGTTTGGGATGAAGGTATTGGTGGGAGGGAGGGAGTATATAGGGGGGGGAAATGTGGGAAAGGCGAGGAAGCACGGGTTATGGAAAGGAATAAGGGTATGAGTTTGGATAGAAGAACATATTGGGAGAAGGTGGCTGGGGGAGGTTAAAGGGAGGGAGTTTATAGTAATGATTGGTTCGAGAGGATATGGAGTGACTGAGTGGATTGGGTGGGTGGAGCAATGCGGGTGGAGGTGGCAGCATCCCTCTCCACCTGTTAGTCCTTTCATTACTGTTATGGTGGACTTTGGTGGAGGTTTTGCTTGGCGCTTTTATGTCTTTTCGGGACCTTGCATCACCATTTTTTTTCTTCATCTTATTACAATTAACAGACTTCAATGTTTTTCCCTTCTTTCCCTTCTTTCCTTTCTTATTTTTTGTCCCCTTTGCCATCTTTTTTCCTGAACTCACTTTCTATTTTCCTATCGCCGCCTTCACTTTTATCTTCTCGTTTCTGTCTCTGTCTATACACATCCCTTTATGTCTCCATCTTGGCGATTCAACTCCCTCTTTTCTCTTTCCTTAAAACCTTTCTCGTCGTTTCTCTCGTCTCCTCAACCTTTCTAGTACTTATTTTCCCTTTCCCATCTCCTCTTTCCCCTCTCCTCCCTTCTCCATCCTTTCCTCCCTTCTCCATTCTTGTCTCTCGCTATCACACTTCTCTCTTTACTAACCTCTACACACGATTTTTCTCGAGAATCTCCCCAAAATAGAACATCTCAAGGCATATCCACAACACAGGCGTCGAGTCATTAGTGCCTCATCCCCAAAAATCCAATACTTTTGTTTCCTTTCTTTAACCGAAACATCTCACCGCGTTGCCGGAATTCCACGAGGGCAAAGAGGCGTGGTGGCGTGAGTGGTAAGAGAGGGGTCGGCAGGCGGGGTGTGAAAGGGGGGCAGGGGGGCGAAGATTAGACGAGGTGAGAAAGAGTTGTCGAGGCAGGTGAGGAGCGAGGCAGGTGTGGTAGGAGAGGCAGGGTTACGGACGTGAGAGGAAGAGTGAAGCAGGGTGAAGGAGAAGCATGACTCGCGGAGGAGGAGAGCGCGAGGAAAAAATCTTCCATGTTCCTGAAAAATAGAGCGACGGGAGGGTTGAGAGAAGAATATTTAACTAGCAGCGGGGGAGAAGAAGAATAGGAGGAGGGAGGGAGAAGGAGGAGGAACAACAATGTGTGAAGCAGAAAATTATGCGAGTAAGAGAGAGAGAGAGAGAGAGAGAGAGAGAGAGAGAGAGAGAGAGAGAGAGAGAGAGAGAGAGAGAGAGAGAGAGAGAGAGAGACCCATGTTGAAGGCTCACAGTGGATCAGTGTATATTTATCTTTACCTTCTGCGCCACCTTCGTGTTGCTCGACGTTCGGGAGATGAATGGGTCAGAAGGCTGTGGGAGAGGCGTTCAGGTGGCAGGCAGAGGCAGGGAGAGGCAGGCAGGTGAGGCAGGCAGAGGCAGGGTGAGGCAGGCAGAGGCAGGCATGGTGGCAAGATGAGGCAGGGAGAGTGAAGGAATGAGAGGACGTAAAGGAGGAAAGAAGGAAGTGGAGAAATGTCAAGGCTGATTCAGTGGTTGTCTTTTTTTTGTGTGTGTGTGTGTGTGTGTGGTGTGTGTGTGTGTGTGTGTGTGTGTGTGTGTGTGTGTGTGTGTGCGTGTGTGCGTGCGTGCGTGCGTGCGTGCGTGCGTGCGTGCGTGCGTGCGTGTGTGTGTGTGTGTGTGGGGGGCGCGCGATGGTAGTTATGATCATGGTAGCAGTAATGGTAGTAGCAATTTGTGGTTTCATGATAATGGTGGGGATAAAACTACCACCACCACCAACAACAACAACAACAACAACAACAACAACATAGCCAAAGAAAAAATGATGAAGTGAATATATAGAGGCAAATAAACATCACATTATAGCCACACACACACACACACACACACACACACACACACACACACACACACACACACATACACATACACATCATCACATACACACACACACACACACACACACACACACACACACACACACACACACACAAGACCTCAAGTATCTCACCTCTATAAACTTCACGTGTAAATCCTCACGAGACTCACTTGAAAATTTATCCCCCAAAGTTTATCTAGAAAAAAAAATACAATGGGAAAATAAAACATCACGCCAACCTAATAATTCTTCCTAAGTTCACTAAAGCGTCTAGTTAAGCCTGAAATAACCACGTTTTATTTTCCTTTTCTGTTTGTTAATCTTAAAAAATCTTTCCTCTTTTTTACTAATTATATGGGTGTGTGTAATCATGTCCCTCGTTAGGCTGTGGATACGGTTGAATGGGTGAGGGGAGAAGGCTGTATATGTATTTCTATGGGAAAACGAGGGGAGAGAAGGGTCTGAAAGGGTTAAAGAGAGGGAGAGAGGGGAAGAGGGTCGGTTTGCAGGGAGGGAGGGGAAGAGGGTCGGTTTGCAGGCAGGGAGGGAGGGGAAGAGGGTCGGTTTGCAGGCAGGGAGGGGAAGAGGGTCGGTTTGCAGGCAGGGAGGGGAAGAGGGTCGGTTTGCAGGGAGGGAGGGAGGGGAAGAGGGTCGGTTTGCAGGCAGGGAGGGGAAGAGGTCGGTTTGCAGGGAGGGAGGAGGGAAGAGGGTCGGTTTGCAGGGAGGGAGGGGAAGAGGGTCGGTTTGCAGGCAGGGAGAGGGAAGAGGGTCGGTTTGCAGGGAGGGAGGGAGGGGAAGAGGGTCGGTTTGCAGGCAGGGAGGGGAAGAGGGTCGGTTTGCAGGGAGGGAGGGAGGGGAAGAGGGTCGGTTTGCAGGCAGGGAGGGAGGGGAAGAGGGTCGGTTTGCAGGCAGGGAGGGAGGGGAAGAGGGTCGGTTTGCAGGGAGGAAGAATTACTGTGAGCGTGGCGAGAATGGGATGAAGTGGTGGAAGGAGGAGTAACAGGTGATTAAAGAAGGGGTAGAAGGAAGAGTAAAGAGGTGATTAGCAAGTGTTAGAGACGAAAGAGTAATTACACTAAGTAGACGATCGAAAATAATGATATTAATAATGATAATGTGACACAGGCTTCAACGTAAAAAAAAATATTAATTATAAAAATAAATAATAATAATAATAATAATGATAATGACATTTTGAGGTCAAGAAAAACTATCATAATAATTAATAAATGCTAAATTACATTACAAAACCACAAACTTTTCTTATTATCTTCCCATCCCTTTCTTTCCCTTCCCTTCCCTTCCCTTCCCACATTCAGAGCTGTAAGCTTTCCCATGGTGGAGAGAGGGAGGGAAGGAGAGAGGGAGGGAAGGAGAGAGGGAGAGAGGAAGAGAGAGAGAGAGAGAGATTTCTACACCATCCGGGTCCTCCACGCAACTCTCACTCTACGGGAGATAAGATAAAACTTGTCTGCACAATTAGATCAAAAACCCTCCATAGCCGCTGGTGGAGGGAGGGAGGGAGAGAGAGGGGAGTGAGGGGAGAGGAGATGAAGTCGAGTAGGGAGAGAGAGAGAGAGAGAGAGAGAGAGAGAGAGAGAGAGAGAGAGAGAGAGAGAGAGAGAGAGAGAGAGAGAGAGAGAGAGAGAGAGAGAGAGAGAGATGTGAGGCAGAATTATATCGAAGAGAAAGTAGTAGTAGTAGTAGTAGTAGATGGCGCCCCTCGCACTCAGGTTATCTCCTCAAGGTAGTCTGGAGAACCTCGTCGAATCTATACATGCCGAATGCGTGTGTCGAGAGATACGTCAAGAACACCCACACGGCAAGGATTTTTTTTTATTTTTTTATATGACAAAGGACTGGCCAAGGGCAAAAAAATAGAGGTAATAAAAAGGATGGGTGTATGTTCTTACCTCCTTGTACTTCCCTGTCCTTTTATCTGTCCTATCCCCCGTCCTTTCTTTTCTCCTATCCCCATCCTTTCCTCTGTCCAATTCCCCGTTTGTTACTCTTTCGGACTGTCCTATCCCCCGTTCGTTCTTCTGTCCTATTCCTCGTCCTTTCCTCTGTACTATTCCCGTCCTTTCCTATGTCCAATTCCCTGTCCTATCTCCGTCTTTTCATGTTTCCTATTCCCTGTCCTTTATTCTGTCCAATTCCCCATTCTTACCTCTCACTCTTAACTCTTGCATTGTATCTCCTGTCTATTTCATTTCCTCTCCAATCTTTCTATCCCTTCTCTCCTCCTTCTCCCTGTTTTGTCTCTTCTTCCTTCCTTCTATCTCCCTGCCTCTCTTCTCCAATCTTCCTATCCTTCCTCCTCCTTCTACCTCTTGTCCTCTCCTCCTTCCTTCTACCTCCCTGCCTCTCTTCTCCAATTCTATCCTTCCTCCTTCTTCTCCCTCTTGCTCCCTCCTCCTTTCCTGCTTCGTCTCATCTTCCTTCCTTCTACCTTCCTGTCTTTTCTCTCCAATCCTCCTATCCTTCGTCTTGCTCCCTCCTCCTCCTCTCTCTCTCTATCTTCCTCCCTCTCCGTGCCCCCCGCCGCGTGTAGAAGGGATCACACGCGGGAGACATCGGCGGTGACGGTGCTATCGGAGGTGCATTAGGCGGGTGTCTTGTTCGATGGTATCACGGCGCGGCGGAGAGGACGGCGCCTCATCCTAATGACTTGTGCGAGGCTCAGGCACGCACGCACCTGCCTCGCATTCCTCCCTCCTGCCATCCCTCACTCCCTTCTTCCATCTAACCATTACTCACTCACTCACTCACTCACTCACTCACTCACTCACTCACTCACTCACTCACTCACTCCTTCCATCTATCCATCACTCACTCACTCAATCAATCCTTGCGTTTTCTCGTTTCTCTCTCCCTCACTCATTTCGTGCACTCATCATCTGTCTGTTCATTTTCTCTTTTTTTCTCTTCTCCCTTCTTCTCGCTCCTGCTTTTAAACTATCTCCCTCCTGCACGTTCGTCTGCCAATCACTCCTAGACTACCCTTCAAATCCTTCCCTCCCTCCCTCCCTCCCTCCCTCCCACCCGTCTCTCCATCCTTCCTTTATCCTTATATATCTTGCCTTCTCCCGTGGGCGCCGCTGGAGGGGTAGGTGAGGAGGGAGGAGGGAGGAGGAACAGAAGGCATGGAGGCTGTCTGTGTGTCCTCCCTCCTTCGTCCGAGCAACACGCTGTAGGCTCATAACTTAGGCGTCCACAGATAGGCGCTTTGTAGGCCTCGGAATCTTGTTTTTTTTTCTTTCTCTCTTCCTCCAGTTATCGCGTAAAGTGGACGTTCTTACGATGTATCTACCGAACTCTGCCTCTTACTCGAGGGAAAAATATTCAAATTTGTTATTTTCTCAATTATTTAAGTAGGTACCAAATTGATTTTGCTATAGTTAAAAGAAAATTCTTTGTCTGTTATATCATTGCTATCCTATACCTTTTTTTATGTAAATGTTTTTTTTAGTTATTTAAAGAAATTTTTCTTTTTTGCCAAAATTCCAAGGGAAAGGTAGTACCACCCACATCATTTTGTGAAATTTTTGACACCTCAGATTCTCATGAAAATTTATTCATAATAGTTTTCCGGCATGCTGAACACGAATTTGGAGTTAGTTTTCTGATTAGTACAAGTAGAAACCCTATCGTAACCCATGATTCCTTACAAACCCTTACAATATGGTTTTTAATTTTAATAATCAGAAAACTGACTCCAAATTCGTGTTCAGCATGCCGGAAAACTGTTATGAATAAATTTTCATGAGAATCTGAGGTGTCAAAAATTTACCCAAAATCTGTGGGTGGTACCCTTAGAATTTTGGCAAAAAATCATGTTTTTAGAAATTACAAAAAAACCATGAAATTTACATAAGAAATGTATTGGATAGTAGTTATATAACAGACAAAGAACTTTCTTTTGAACTATAGCAAAATTCATTTGAATTTGGTACGTAAATAATTTGGAAAATAACAAATTTGAATACTTGTCTAAAATATTCAATTACTCATAAATCATATGAGATAATTGAATGTTGATTATAGTAGCGAATATAATTCATGCAGCATAACATCCCGGGAAACAATCTCAGGCAATTTTTAGCGGCCAGAAATCCGAAAATAATTTCCGTCGCAAATACGTAAAAATTGTTGGAAATATAAGTTGTAGATCTTTCAATTTGTAAATAGATTTGTAAAGTAAGTTATTCTGTCTGAAGAATTATTTGGGAAATAGGATATAATTGTTTTTTTCTTAGTACAAAAATTACTATAGGTAACTTTAAACCTACGAGGTAAGAATGTGTAACATTTAAAAATTTAATTACATATCACCCCAACTTTACTATTCTTTTGCCTCTGATGCGTAGAAACTATCGTAATAGTCACACAGACAGACTGTTTGGCCCAGTAGGACTGTTGTTGCCTGTTCTTCCTTTGTATAATATCTCTCTCTCTCTCTCTCTCTCTCTCTCTCTCTCTCTCTCTCTCTCTCTCTTCTCTCTCTCTCTCTCTCTCTCTCTCTCTCTCTCTCTCCTCTCTCTCTCTCTCTCTCTCTCTCCTCTCTCTTCTCTCTCTCTCTCTCTCTCTTGTCTTAAATCTTCCTTTCTTTCACTCATTTCTTCCTGCCCTTCTCGCTTCTTATTTCTTGCTTCACTCCGTCCCTTGCTTTTCTTCATCCATTCCATCCCTCTCCTTGCCTGCTCTTCTATCCCCTGCCCACTGTCCCTCCCTCCCTGCCTCCCTCCCTGCCTCCCTGCCTGCCTCCCTCCCTCCCTCCCTGCCTGCCTGCCTCCCTCCCTCCCTCCCTCCCTCCCTTCCTCCCTGCCTCCCTCCCTCCCTCCCTCCCTCCCTCCCTCCCTCCCTCCCTCCCTCCCTCCCTCCCTCCCTCCCTCCCTCCCTCCCTCCCTCCCTCCCTCCTCCCTCCCTCCTCATCATCCATCCATCCATCCATCCATCCATCCATCCATCCATCCTGCCTGCCTGCCTGCCTGCTTGCCCCCACCGCCAACCGTGCAGCCACACTCGTCTGGTAGTTACGCCTCGTTACAAGCGTCGACGAGCGGTTTGAAGGCTGCTGACGAGGCGGAGGAGCCCAGCCTCACGCGGCCACTTGACGAAGAGCCTCATTCACCCCCTCAACAGGCTCCCGAAACTGCCACGTTGCCGCGTTTTGGGAGGCACTGTAGTGAGACTCGAGATTCGCTATTACACCTGTGAGGCCGCGGCAGGTCCCGGCAGGTCCCGGCAGGTAAACACGGCTAGGTTAGAAGGGGCCGAGGAAAGGGCAAACAAGGGGCAAGGAGAGTCTCTGGGTCTTCCTTCCTAAGAGTCACGCCGCCCTCAGATTGGTCCATGCGTGAAGGATTTCTTTTTATCTTTTTTTCCTTTTTTTTTTTTGCGGGCGACTCAAGATAAACGTGAGCAAACTAGAGGAGATGAGGGAGGCGGGAAGGAGGGAGAAGGGAAGGTAAGAGTGTACGGTGGGGGGTTAGGGGGGTAAAGGTACATAGCAGGAGTGATGGAAGATGAGAGGGAGAGAGGAGGTAGGTAAACGGAGAAGGGTACGAAGTGGAAGTTATGGAGAGACGGAAAGTGAGAGAAGAGTTGAGCCGGAAAGAGTTACACCGCATTGAAGGCAAGATCACTAGTGGAGGAGGAAAGGAGGAGAAGGAAGATCACTAGAGGAGGAGGGAAGGAGGAGAAGGAAGATCACTAGAGGAGGAGGCAAGGAGGAGAAGGAAGATCACTAGAGGAGGAGGAGGAGAAGGTAGATCACTATATAGATGAGGAGTAAAGGAGAAGAGGAGGAGAGGCGGGAAAGGAAAGTAAGAGAAGCCACAATAATAAGTATATAATGAGAAAGAAGTCGAATCCAGGAAGACTTAGATAGGAAGAAAATCATGAAAGTCAAAAAAGTCAAGAAACTCATGCCGAGCGTAACTTCGACTTGATTACAAAGCCTTCTCTTCATCGCCCAGTGCAGTTACAAGCTAATCGTTTATACTTAAGTGAAGAAGGAAGCCCCCCTGAGCCCCCCCCCCCCCCACACACACACATTGCACTTCCATCTCAAACTCGAATATCATGTTTCTCTATGCTGTGTCTAGGATTTGATGGTTGACGTGAGCTGGTGAGAGGCATGACAGAATAGAGGGAGGGAGGATGGAGCGAAGGATGGCAGGATAGAGGGAGGAAGGATGGAGCGAGGGGTGGCAGGATAGAGGGAGAGAGGATAGAGAAAGGGATGGCAGGATAGAGGGAGGAAGGATGGAGCGAGGGATGGCAGGATAGAGGGAGGGAGGATGGACAGAGGCTTAGCATAATGTGAATTCCAGGTGCTTGCCTAAGAGCGAGTCAATGTCAGGAACTCACCTTAGCTTTTGACTGCACGGACCACGACGCGTCTACGTGTACGTGGAGAGAGAGAGAGAGAGAGAGAGAGAGAGAGAGAGAGAGAGAGAGAGAGAGAGAGAGAGAGAGAGAGAGAGATGAGAGAGAGAGAGAGATGCTTTTCCCATAATATTATTCTTTTTTGTTACGATCGAAAATGTATTCATGTCAAATCAGTCGTCATTTTTTTTTTTAAGACTCCTAACAACAAAGTAGTGTATTTTTTCCCCTTTTATTCACCTACAGTTATACCAAAACCTTACGCTGAGTCTCGATCCTTCAAGCTTTTCAATCCATCTATTTAAGAACATGTAGAGTGAATCGAATTTCGTAACTTTTATAGCTGTTGCGAAATAAACCTTTTTTGAAAATTTATCGTCTAAACTTGTAACTCCACAGTGTCTACGTCGTGATTGCAAACTTTATTCCATTGCCAGTCTGTGCAGTCGTTGCAAATATACACTTCATCAGCCTTAACTTTATTTTCTTATTCATTCCCTTCATGCTATAAAGTCGTGTTACCTAACTTTTAAATCTAATGTCATTCCTTTCGAGCTCGACAACCCACCTCCCAGTCGCGAATGTCTTGCAATCTCCCATCTACAACTACGACTACACTACGACTACAGGGCGACCCGACTTAGCATTCCACTAGCTCTGTCTTCCACCAGCATCCCTTCCCTTATCCTCATTTTATCAGGTGGACTTTGCATCTCGCGGCCTTTCTCGTCCCTCAGATAAAGATTAGAAACCATTGTAAGCATCCCTGTGTATTCCTTCCCAACCTTGCTATCGCACCCTCCTCCCTTCTTCTCCTCCTCTTCCTTCTTCTTTCTCCGTCCCTTCCTATCTTCATCTTTCCTTCTCTCTCTTTCTCTTTCCGTACACACGATCATTACCATTCCCGTGTAACCCTCGTTCTCCCTGTTATCACCGGCACATCGTTATCTCATGGCCATCACTACTGCTGCGTGGAAAAGAGAGCGAGAGAGAGAGAGAGAGAGAGAGAGAGAGAGAGAGAGAGAGAGAGATAAGACAGTTTAAAGTGAGGTTAAACAGGTGTGTTGAAATCCACCAGGTGTAAAATTGGACAGGAGGCACAGATGAGCAGGATAGGAAGCGACAGTAAGGTTGATACACTTATTAACTACATGCCCTCTTAAAACAAGGGCACCACGGCGTGACATCAGGAGTAACAGGGCAACAGAGTAACAGGGCAACAGAGTAACAGGGCAACAAGATAACAGGGCAACAGACTAACAGGGCAACAGACTAACAGGACAACAGACTAACAGGGCAACAGACTAACAGGGCAACAGAGTAACAGGGCAACAGACTAACAGGGCAACAAGATAACAGGGCAACAGACTAACAGGGCAACAGACTAACAGGACAACAGAGTAACAGACTAACAGGACAACAGACTAACAAGATAACAGTGACGATGCCTCCGTTTTGAAGCATGTCGTTCTGTAACAAGAGCAACACACACACACACACACACACACACACACACACACACACACACACACACACACACACACACACACACACACACACACACATAGTTTCATTATCTCGTTAGCATGGGTAGCAAAAGGTGACGACGCAGCATAACAGTCTTAGTAACATGGGATTTTGCACATCACAAGAAGACAGCATACCTCTCTCTCTCTCTCTCTCTCTCTCTCTCTCTCTTCTCTCTTCTCTCTCTCTCTCTCTCTCTCTCTCTCTCTCTCTCTCTCTCTCTCTCTCTCTCTCTCTCTCTCTCTCTCTCTCTCTCTCTCAGACATAACATTGCTCTGCCTTGCAACATAATACTGGCACGGCGGAGGAACAGGATTTTTCTCCTCCTTTTTTTTTTGCCTGTTCTTTTTTTTCTATTTTCTTTCTTCCTTTTTGTGTGTGTTATTTTTGGCATGCACTGTCAGGCTGTCTCTCTGGCTTTCTTTGTATTTTTCTTCACCTTTCGTCTTTGTTTTGTGCTTTTCTCTATCCATGTTACGGTTTTTTTTTTCCTCTCTCTCTCTCTCTCTCTCTCTCTTCTCTCTCTCTCTCTCTCTCTCTCTCTCTCTCTCTCTCCTCTCTCTCTCTCTCTCTCTCTCTCTCTCTCTCTCTCTCTCTCTCTCTCCCTGCCTCGTACCTGGCCTCATTACCTTTCCTCCCCATCTCCCTTGCACACAGTCAACAGTCGGCCAGTCTGTTTGCAGCCCACTCCTGCATCGTTAATTCACCCGCGATTTTAGCGTCTGTATGAGCGTTTGCAAATTTGCCATCGATCTCAGGTGACTCAATCTCCTCGTACCTGCTCACCTGCTGAACTAATTACCTTCATATTCGCTTTCTTTATCCCCCTGTTGATCGAGGGCAAACTGATTGAAGGGAGAACTCGTGTAATTAGTTAATTTACATGTGTTTGCTTTCATTCTTTTTTATATCTTCTAACACGAGAGGTAATTATATATTTTTCTGTCTCTTCCCCTGCAGGTATGTGTGCGGGTGTGGTTTGCAAAGCCTCCTGATAAGGTAAGGTTGCTATTGGTCTTCTTCGTCAGCAGAGAGAGAGAGAGAGAGAGAGAGAAGAGAGAGAGAGAGTGTTCACCTGCCCGCGAGGTAGAGGAGAGGAAGGAGGAAGAGGTTTGTAGGCCGCTTAACGAGGTCGGACAGGTGTGAAGATATTTTTTCGAGATACTGAGAAGAGTCGTGAAGGTGTGTAAGGTTTGACTTGTTGCTCTGATGCTGAAGATTGAGTGGACGTTACGAGCCGCATTGAGGACTGTGTTTGGGGGGTCCCGGCGGTGAGGAGGACAAGGAGGAGGCAGGAACGCGGTGCTGTGAGGGTCATACTGCTATGAAATCAATGGCAGGTCATGAGAGGTCACCGCACTAAGGGGCTATACAGGTGTAAGGGGGAGTGTAGCGAAGGGACGTTAAGGCTGCCAAGGCGTCACGGTGTTGCAGGTTCATGGGCAGCGAGGTCACGATAAGTGGTTCAGAAAGGTCACTCTGGGTGGAGGTTAGTGTTGCGAGAGGCGGTGGTGGTGTTGGGTGGTGGGCGGCGAGGCGTGTTGCTCCCTGGTGGTGAGGGCAGCGGGAGGTGGCTGGGGCGGTGAGCGGTGGTGGGTGGTGTTGGGTGTGTAGCTGTTCCGCCGTCTACTGGATCACTGTTCCAATGTTCCTCCCTCTGAACATCACATCCAAGTGTCAGACGGGTCAGTGCTCCCTCCCTCGGGTGGGTTGGTGTTCCCTCCGTGGCGGGGTCATCGCTCGCGCCGTCGGGTGGGTCGCCACTTGACAGCATGCGCCTCCCAGTCCGGCGGAATAATGGCCAAGTTTTTGTCTCCCCGCGTCTCAAGGCAACAAACCAATTCCCCACCGATGATGGTGATCCGGCGATGAGTAATGAATATCTGCGGCGACCCTCACTCCCGCGATGGACTGATGGGCCGCACTGATGGCCTCGGCGGACTTGCTGACGACCCTGTGGAAAGACAGACCCGTCAACATGCCTTGTTATAGAACCTGCCGGAGAAATGACGCTAAGGCACCACCACGTCGGCACGAAGATTAAGAGGAGGAAGAGAAGGAGGAGGAGCGAGAGAAGAAAGAAAGCTTGTGATGGTTGTTGAGGAGGTGGATGAGGAGTGGAAGGGTGGAGGGCAAAGTCATATCCTCGACCACCGCCCGTCTATGTTTATCCACCATCAGGCGAAGAAGTGGTCACGACTCTCCCATCTAACTGTAGCGTGTAAGTAGTGGGCCGGTCCATCATCCTCAGAGGTGGACCGGGACGGGGCGGGGCGGGGCGGGGAGGCCACAGAACTGATAATTCTTGCCGGTCTGATTCAGGGAAGCGAGGCAAAAGCACATGTAGAAGGGATCAGAAGAGCTGTACTTAGAAGGGAAGAGAGAGAGAGAGAGAGAGAGAGAGAGAGAGAGAGAGAGAGAGAGAGAGAGAGAGAGAGAGAGAGAGACGGAAAGTGTGTGTGAGAGAAATAAAATCTACCTAACGTAACTAAAGTATTGTGGTAGCCAGTAACAGATAGAAGCCGTTACCTCTGCAAATTACGCATTGTACAGGTATGCTCCCGCTCTTGAACACCTGGCGGCCCACCTGGGAGTGCTGGGAGCCTTTACCTGCCAAAACCGCTCCTATGCACCCAACAAAAGGTGAACTCTCCTGAGCGCTCTCCTTCGCTATTCTGAAAATCGCGTAAATATTTGCTAACACGTTGGAGAAGGAGGAGGAGGCACCACCACCACCACCACCACCACCACCACCACTACCACACCACCACCACCACCACCACCACCACCACCACCACCAGTACCACTACCACTACCATCCACCACCAACACCACCAACACCACCAACACCACCACCACCACCACCACCAGCCTCCAAGAATATCCTAAATCACCTCTCCATTCCGTGGCTGTATGCCGGGCAGGAGCGAAGGGCAGACAGGATCGCCTCTCAACTCTTTCGTGATGGAGGAGCCGCGCCCTCCAGACTGTGTATCGGGGAGAGGAACGCCAGGAAAAAGAAATAAAGAGTACAGAGAAGGAGGAGAAGAAATAGAGGGTACAGAGAAGGAGGAGAATACAATGGAAAAAGGAAGAAAATAGAACTGAATGAGAATGAAGAATTAATTGAGAAGCATGAATAAAAGGAGGAGGAGGAGGAGGAACAACAACAGTGTAATAGTGATGGTAAAATCTGGTCTCTAAGAATCAGATGTGTATGTATGTGTGTGTGTGTGTGTGTGTGTGTGTGTGTGTGTGTGTGTGTGTGTGTGTGTGTGTGTGTGTGTGTGTGTGTGTGTGTGTTGGCTTCTGGGTACATATACATTGGGCATTGCAGGGCATCTGGGTATGAAAGCATTAAGCCCGAAGTACTTAGTGGGCTGATGGTAATGTGTACTTTAGGGAAGCATTCGAAGAGTTAACGAGAGTAGCTTTCGGTGTTTTCTTGAGTCTGGGCGTTGCTGGATTACTTTAGGGTGCATCTGGGTGTGGCAGGGGCGTGGGTGTGGCAGGGTGGGGAAGGATGGGTAGGGGAGACAGGGGGTGGTGTTGAAATGAGTGAGATATTGGCAAGGACACGTGCATGGGTACTTAAGGAAGAAGTATGATAGGAAGAGAGCTAGGAAGACATGGAGGCTAGTAAGAGGAAGAAGGAGGATATCAAGAGGGTAAAGAAGAGAGCTAGGAAGACATGGAGGCTAGTAAGAGGAAGAAGGAGGATAGGAAGAGGGTAATGAAGAGAGCTAGGAAGACTTGGAGGCTAGTAAGAGGAAAAAGGAGGATAGGAAGAGAGCTAGGAAGACATGGAGGCTAATAAAAGGAAGAAGGAGGATAGGAAGAGAGCTAGGAAGACATGGAGGCTAGTAATAGGACGAAGGAGGATAGGAAGAGGGTAAGGAAGACATGGAGGCTAGTAAGAGGAAGAAGGAGGATAGGAAGAGAGCTAGGAAGACATGGAGGCTAGTAAAAGGAAGAAGAAGGATAGGAAGAGAGCTAGGAAGACATGGAGGCTAGTAAGAGGAAGAAGAAGGATAGGAAGAGGTTAAGGAAGATAGCTAGGGAGACATGGAGGCTAAAAAAGGATAAAAGAGTCGTTGGGTTGGAGAGATAGGAAGAGAAAGATAGGGGAGAAAAGGGGTTGGAAGAGGAAGAAGAGGAAGTGGATAAAGAGTACGAGTATATAGGATAGGAAGGAAAGAAGAACGAAAGGGAATAGGAGATAGGGAAAGAAGGGAGACATGGGGAGGAAGAATGAGGTCTAAGGCAGTGCTTGAAAGAATTATAAGGTTAGTGAAGAAATAGGTGTTGCCCTTAAGGTGTCAGAGTAAAGGGCAAAGAAAAGGTGTCCGGGAAAAGGTACCATAAGGAAAGGTGTCAAAGATTACGTGTCAGAAAGAAGTGAATTGTGATGAGTCTTTTGATACCCAGCTATTACCCTTCCAATTATATCCTCCTCCTCCTCCTCCTCCTCCTCCTCCTCCTCCTCCTCCTCCTCCTCCTCCTCCTCCTCCTCCTCCTACTCCGGTATGCTCTCATCAGTGCTCTTCCTTGTTTCGAAGACCTGCTTTTACGTCCTGCCTGCTAATCCCTCTCCCTCCACACTCTTTGTTTCCTCTTTCTTTTCTTTGTTACTCGTGTTTATACCACTTTTGTTACACCTGTTTCTCCTTTCTCCTGGTTGAAATTATCCTTCCTCCTCCTCCTCTTCCTTCCTCCTCCTCCTCCTGACGTTGCTACCTACCTCGGGATTTAAGGTACCATCTCCGGGTCACTGCCTCGAGGCATTGAGTTACGCTCCCTCTCCTCACATGGAAGTAGTACAACCCAGTGGATTTGAACGGAGCTGCGGGGCCTGATGTGGCACTGCAGTCACTCCCAACGAAAGCGTCCCAGGCAAAGGCTGCCGCACCACCCTTGAACCTTCACACTGTGTTCACACCATTACAAAACACACATAACATGACCTATCTATCAAGCACTAAACCTACCCCCACAAACTAGTAGTAGTTAGCCATAGATTACAGCTTTCAACTTTCCTCACAAATTCCATGCAGTTTTTCTATATTGCATGGTATCACTTCTTTTCCGGCCAGCTTCGGCTGGAGGGATGGGTGGGTGGGGAGGAGCCTTCTACTTCCTATCCTTTCTCTCTTATTATCTAGTTAGTGTAGTGTAGTTAAAGCAAACAGCCTTGTAAGGACCTATCGGTCTGTTGCTGTTTGTGTTTCCTTTGTATTCCTTTGTATTCCTCCTCCTCCTCCTCCTCCTCCTCCCTCCTCCTCCTCCTCCTCCTCCTCCTCCTCCTCCTCCCCTCCTCCTCCTCCTCCTCCTCCTCCTCCTCCTCCTCCTCCTCCTCCTCCTCCTCCTCCTCCTCCTCCTCCTCCTCCTCCTCCTCTTCCTCTTCCTCTTCCTCCTCCTCCTTCTCTTCTTCTTCCTCCTCCTCATCATCATCATCATCATCATCATCATCATCATTGCCTTCTTTATCTCCTTACCATCATGTCATCCTTTTTTCTTTTTTTACATTCATTAATTCCTTCTCTCATTCTTTCGTTCACTCGCTCTTCTATTCCTTCGTTCCTTCGTTCCTCTCCTCCCCTCCTTGTTACCTTCCCTGACCTGATGTTACCTTGTTATCCCATTATGTTATCTTCACCTATGCAGCTCGCGTCCCTCCTCTACCCTTGTCCCCTTCAGTACCTGCTTGTATCTCCCGCCTCCTGCCTGCTGCTGTCTGCTTCTGCCTGCTGTCCCACGTCACCTCCTGCTGTGTTAAAGCTCGGGCATCATTACCTTAACTACTACCGCTGCTGCTGATGATGATGATGCGTCCACTCCTTACTCTCACTCCTTTTTTGTCTTCCTCTACCACTTATAAACCTCTTTGTTTTGTGGTTGCTTATTTGTTTTGTCATTTTTTGGGTCACTTAAAAAGATATTTTGTGCCATTTCTGTTTTCATATTTGTATTCCTACTCATTACATTTACTTTATTCTTCTTCCTCCTCTTCTACTTATAACACTTTTTTTTGTGTTTTGGTTTCATTTCTTTTGTCATTTTAGGTTACTTCAGGAATTTGTATTTTGTGCTATTTTAATTTTCATATTTGTATTCTTATTCATAATTTTCACTTTATTTTATTTCGTTCTCCTCCTCTTCTTCCTTATTTTCTCCTCGTCTTTTCAGTTAACGTAATAGTTGTGTTTTGTGCCATTTCTATTCCCATATTTGTATTCTTATTCATCATTTTTACTTTACTTTATTTCCTTCTCCTCTTTCTCATTTTCTCCTCGTCTGGTCAGTTGTTGTAATGGTTCTGAGTTGGTCTTTTCTTCCCTCCCTTTCCTTGGTCGTTCCCCGGTGACCCTCCCTTCCTCCCCCAAGGGCGCCGCGCCTCCAAATGACACAAGTTGAGGCAAGGCGGAGTCCCGAGGTGGTGATTGTGAGGCCAAGTGATCTCCTTCATCATCGACTTGTAACGAGGGGCATCTGGACTCCTCCTCCTCCTCCTCCTCCTCCTCCTTGAACCGCACCACCCCTGAACTTCCACACTGAGCCTACACCAACACTACATTAGACCTCATAACACACACAGATAGCCCCGAGTTAACGGTTACCACTACTACTCTCGACCTGTGACGGGCTGTGGTTCAGTTAGGGTCCTGACAGTTAGTGACCACCATCGGGATTTAAGGTACCAGGGGTCACTGCTGCAGGAGGCATTGAAGTGTACGGCGTCTTACATGGAAAGTACACAATCCGCAGTGGATTGAACGGAGCTGGGGCCTGATTGACTGCTGCCTCCCAAGAAAGCGCCAGGCAAGGCTGCCGCACCACCCTTGAACCTCCACACTGTGTTCACACCATTACAAAACACACATAACATGACCTATCTATCAAGCACTAAACCTACCCCCACAAACTAGTAGTAGTTAGCCATAGATTACAGCTTTCAACTTTCCTCACAAATTCCATGCAGTTTTTCTATATTGCATGGTATCACTTCTTTTCCGGCCAGCTTCGGCTGGAGGGATGGGTGGGTGAGGAGGAGCCTTCTACTTCCTATCCTTTCTCTCTTATTATCTAGTTAGTGTAGTATAGTTAAAGCAAACAGTCTTGTAAGGACCTATCGGTCTGTTGCTGTTTGTGTTTCCTTTGTATTCCTTTGTATTCCTCCTCCTCCTCCTTCTCAGTCCTGTGCATCCATTCCTCTCCTCCTCCACCTTCTCCTCCTCCTCCTCCTCAGATACCCTAGTTATGGCCCAATAGGTCTCCTGGTGTCTGTTATTCCTATGTATTCCTATGTATTCCTCAGTCCTTTGCATCCATTCATCTCCTCTCTCCCTCCTTCGATTCCTTCTTACCATTTCCTATCTCCCTTCCTGCTTGATTGTTGCTTTCTCGTCTTTTATTTCAAGTTTCCTTTCTAGTTTTTTCCCCCGTTAATTTTTTTCACCATGCTCTTTGTTTTGATAAAGAATTCTATTTCTTACCTTTTGTTCCACATTTTGCAATATGCTCTCTCTCTCTCTCTCTCTCTCTCTCTCTCTCTCTCTCTCTCTCTCTCTCTCTCTCTCTCTCTCTCTCTCTCTCTCTCTCTCTCTCTGCACAGGTGAACACCCTCTAATTAGTTCTCTGCAGGTGAGATATGCGGTGGACCCACTAGATAAAAGTGACTCATAAGAGGGATGACCTTGATAATACAGACGAGGAGGAGAGAGAAATCCTTTGAAAGAAGTTATACACATGGAAGAACCGAAGGGAGGGAGAGCAAAGCGTTGAGAGAGAGAGAGAGAGAGAGAGAGAGAGAGAGAGAGAGAGAGAGAGAGAGAGAGAGAGAGAGAGAGAGAGAGAGAGAGAGAGAGAGAAGAGAGAGAGAGAGAGAGAGAGAGAGAGAGAGAGAGAGAGAGAGAGAGAAGCGAGAGAGAGAGAGAGAGAGAGAAAAAAAAAAGACCAGACCATTTATCTGCACCAGCTATCGGGCATCATGGTCGCGACAGACAGCCACCAGCCAGCGGTCTTCGTCCGATCCCTATTGTTGCTTCTATTGTCTCCTTGTGTTTCCTGTCCCGCCGCCACACCTCCTGCCACCCTGTAATCTCCCTGCCTCCCCTGCCACCCCTGCCATGCTATCCCCTGCCTCTTGGTCACCTTACAATCACCTCCCTGCTCTACCCTACACTCCCTTTCCTTTTCAGTTATTGTTATTCTATCCAGTTTTTTTTCGCGTCATGCTACCTTGCTATCCACCTCTTTTTGACGATTTTACGTGTCTTTGAGTATCTTTAGGGTCTGTAGGGATGGTGTAGGTATTGATACAAGGGTGTGGGCGTGGGTATCGAGGGCGTGTGGTAGTGGGCGTGGGTGGGGTTGACTCGTTATGGGTGTTGATGGTGGTGGGTACTGGTGTTGGTATGCATAGGGAAAGGGGATGGTAGAACAGGTACTCAATATAGCCTCCTCTTCTTCCTTCTACCTTAACCTCACCAAATATTCACTACCTTGTAACCACCCCCGTCGCCCCTCACAACCCCCCCATCGCCCCACAACCCCCCATCGCCCCTCAACCCCCCCCCTCCATCGCCCCTCACACCCCTTTTCTCTCTCCTTCCGCCTTGCTTCGCCGCGCATGCCATCGGGTCGCCGCGCTTCTTGATTCCCGTGCCAGATTGCCTCTCTCTTCATTATGCTTAATTGCTACGTGGCATAACTACGGGCCGAGCGACTGTCATCTGTATTCACAAACGCGAGGAGGAGGAGGCGGCCGAACCCCATCTCCCTGCGCCCAATACCTACCTGCCGGAGAACTTGGGTGTCACAGTCCTTTGCTTCGTAGAATTCAAATGATGGTTAATTGCTGCATGTATTCCCTAAGAGGCGAAACGCTCCTGTGCCTCCCCCTCTCCTACCCATCCCCCCCCTCTCTCCCCCTATGCCTCCCCCCCCTCTGCCCCCCTCCCCCCATCCCAGCTGAAAGAGGCGTTAGTTATGTATTGGATCGGGATTTATGGGACTTGGATGCGTGCGGGCCGTGTGGTGGCTGGCGTGGAAAGTTTGGTGGTTGGGTGGTTGGTGGTAGTGTGTGTGTGTGTCTGTGTGTGTGTGTGTGTGTGTGTGTGTGTGTACTCGTGTGGTCCCGTCTCCGTATCTACATTTATCCAGTCTTTCTTTCAACTGGTACACATTCTTTGCCGATATCACCTCCTCATTTAGTCCATTCCAAACTTCTACATTTCTCTGATGGAAGCTGTACTTCTTTATGTGGTTTAGGCATCTCCTTTTTCCTAATTTTGTGTGTGTGTGTGTGTGTGTGTGTGGGTGTGGGTGTGGGTGTGGGTGTGTGGGTGTGGGTGTGTGGTCCCCCCGGTGAAATATAGAGCAGCGGCCACAAGATGAACACTAATCACACCCACACACCTGGCTACCACAGGGGCGCCGGGACACTGGGGGGCCCACGGGACACTGGGGGGACCACGGGAGCCTCTACCTTCTGGCAATACTTAAGCGACGGCTAATCTGCTGGGACGGGAAGGGAAGGGGGATGGGGATGGGGGGAAGATTCTTAAAGGATTTCCTCTGTGCTTGAAGCTATAAGAGGATCTGGATATGGGAACCCCTAAAGAGATGAGTTTAGGGGGATGGAAAGCCGTAGAAGACTGACTAAATGACCGACACCGGGACTGAAGATTATACATTAGGACCGATTTAAAGAGCCTAGGATGAGGAAGATAGATGCTTGTGATAGGAAATATACCGAAGGGGATGAAAATGACTTAAAATTACGGATTATGGAGGATAAACTACTTAAAATATCGGAATAAAAAATTACTTAGATTAAAGGAATGAGAAAATATATAGACTATGGAGGAAAAATACTTAAAATAACGGAATATAGAGAAAAAAATTAAAACAACGGAATATGGAGAAAAAACTACTTAATATAACGGAATATGGAGAGACAGAGACTTAGAGAGATGAGTAAAGGTGATTTTAAGTATACAAAGATAGATAGAGAAATTACATTTAATACTTATATGATTTAAGGTTATGTTATATAAGAAAAGTAGCGAAGGAAAATGATACCTATATTCATGGTAGAAGAGACCAAAGAATACCAAGACCAAGTTTGAAGTGCTACACACTCTCTCTCTCTCTCTCTCTCTCTCTCTCTCTCTCTCTCTCTCTCTCTCTCTCTCTCTCTCTCTCTCTCTCTCTCTCTCTCTCTCTCTCTCTCTCTCTCTCTCTCTCTCTCTCTCTCTCTCTCTCTCTCTCTCGTAAGAATACAGACTATATTTATTGACTAAGACATCTGGAAATATGATATGAGGGAGGACGATATCAATGTCACTACGCGGCAACCAAGAGAGCGGAAAGGATGAGGAACGCTTGTGTTGACTCTCTTATAGGGGAGGCGAGTCTTATGAGAGTGGCAAGGATATTATGTTTTCATTCTTAATTCCTCCTCTTCTTCTTCTTCTTCCTCCTCCTCCTCCTCCTCCTCCTCCTCCTCCTCCTCCTCCTCCTCCTCCTGTTCTTCTTTCCTTTCTCCTTGTCATCTTTCTCTTATCCCGGGAAATTAAATAGAGAAAGAGAAAGGAAGAGAAAAGAATGTAAATATAGTGGGTAGAAGAGAGAGAGAGAGAGAGAGAGAGAGAGAGAGAGAGAGAGAGAGAGAGAGAGAGAGAGAGAGAGAGAGAGATAGTAGTACTTCAAAATGGGATATACCAAATGAGGAGACAGTAGAGAGAGAAAAAAAAGAGAGAAAAAAAGGTTGAGATACGGGTGGAAGCTGCCTTGAGGAAGAGAAAGATGAGGAGGAGGAGGAGGAGGAGGAGGAGGGAATCTGTAAGGCTTAAGGAGGAGTGAAATAGAGAAGGGGAACTAAGGTTAAGTAATTTGAGTCTTAAAAATAATTACCTTCTACAATATATATAGTTTAGTAGTAGAGGATGGTAGAGAATAGGGAGGGGTAATGGGTTGGTATAGGAGGGGGGCAGAAGGGGGAGGGGGGGACAGAGGAAGGGGGGGGGGCCAAAGGGAGAGGAGGGGGAAAGGAAAGCCTGGTACAGAATAGACAAGAGGAAGGGAGGGAGAGATGTGTGTATTGCTGGAAAAAAATATAAAGGGGAAAAATCTAATAAGAGAGATTATTAGATACAATTAATCTAGGGTAAAGTAGGAGGCCTGAAGAGGAGGAGAAGGAGAAGGAGGAAGAGGAGAAGGAGGAGGAGGTAGTAGGAGGAGGAGGAGGAGAAGGAGAAGGAGGAAGAGGAGAAGGAGGAGGAGGTAGTAGGAGGAGGAGGAGGAGAAGGAGAAGGAGGAAAGAGGAAGAGGAGGAGGAGGAGGGAGGAGGAGGAGGGTAGTAGTAGGGAGGAGGAGGAGGAGAGGTAGTAGTAGGAGGAGGAGGAGGTAGGAGGAGGAGGAGGAGGAGGAGGAGGAGGTAGTAGGAGGAGGAGGAGGAGGAGGAGGAGGGAGGAGGTAGTAGGAGGAGGAGGAGGAGAAGGAGAAGGAGGAAGAGGAAGAGGAGGAGGTGGTAGTAGTAGGAGGAGGAGGAGGAGGAGGAGGAGGAGGTGGTAGAGGAGGAGGAGGAGGAGGAGGTAGTAGGAGGAGGAGGAGGAGATAGGAGGAGGAGGAGGTAGTAGGAGGAGGAGGAGGAGGAGGAGGTAGTAGGAGGAGGAGGAGGAGGAGGTAGTAGGAGGAGGAGGTGGTGGCAGTAGGAGCAGGAGGAGGAAGAGGAGGAGGAGGAAGATGTAGGGATGGAAAATGAGTAAAAAGTAAGAAAATATTTATGCCGTAGTAAATAGCGTCTTTTAATTTTTTTCGTGATTTAATGTTAATAGTTTGATCCCTTAAAGCTATATATTAGAACTCTCTCTCTCTCTCTCTCTCTCTCTCTCTCTCTCTCTCTCTCTCTCTCTCTCTCTCTCTCTCTCTCTCTCTCTCTCTCTCTCTCTCTCTCTCTCTCTCTCTCTCTCTCTCTCTCTCTCTCGCTCGCTAATGTGACACAACCTTTCGATGTTTGTAAGCAGGTGTGTGTGTGTGGCAAGGAGTATTTAAAACCTTAAGACCTCCACCCCATCCTCTCCCTTCCCTCCCTTCCCTCCCTCCTATTCCCCCTCCCTTCCCTCCCTCCTATTCCCCCTTCCTCTCTTCCTCCCCTCCACCACCATAATAATCCGCCGCGCCCTCTTGTTTAATATATTCGCAATAAAAACTTCACATCAGCCAAAACGCAACGGAGAGAAAGAAAAGAAAAGATAAAAAGCCCTTGAAAAAAACCCGCTTCTTAACCAAAACCTTCAAGAAAAATATGCAAACGTATATTTTCACACCTCTAAGAATTGTTTTCACGAAATTTTCAAACACTGAATATTCTTGACGGGGAATATTTTATCCTCAGAGAAACCCGAAGGAGATTCAAGGCCCCAACATAACTACTCGAGGGTTAGGTTAGGATGCTTGGGCGGCGGCGGGGGTCGAACCAAGGAGCAACAGTGAGGGCGGAGCAACCAGACACACATTCTCTATATGATTTAAATGTCAGGGCGAACTATGAATATTTTAGTTACGGCTCGTTCTTGATAGGAGGAAGAGAGTCTGGTGGGGGCCTTAAGAGAGAGGGAGAGAGAGAGAGAGAGAGAGAGAGAGAGAGAGAGAGAGAGAGAGAGAGAGAGAGAGAGAGAGAGAGAGAGAGAGAGAGAGAGAGAGAGAGAGAGAGAGAGAGAGTTTGACAGGTAAGGGGACCGTTATGAGATACAGGTGAGCTACGGAAGAAAATTGCAAGGAGAGGAAAGTGGGAATATGACATTTTAGGGAGAGGATAAAGGGGTGGATAAAGAGAGAAAGGGAAAGAGGAATGGAGGAAGGGAGAGAAAATAATAAGGTGCTATAAGGTGAGAGTAGGAAATACGTGTAGGGAAATGAATGAAGGATGAGAGGAGAGACTGAAGGAAGGAAGGAAGAAGGAAGGGAAGTAAGGAGGCTTCGGGTAGGAGGCACCAGACACTGACTAGACCAGATAAACCCAACGTAAAGACCGTAAACATCTAGGAGTAGGAAGAGGAGGAGGAGGAAAAAGATGAAGAGGAGAGGAAGAACTCCATCCTTCACAACCTGACAAACTTCCTCTTCCTACTCTTCTTCCTCTTCCTCTCCTGCGTTCTTATGTAATCCTATGTAATCTTCCTCTTCTTCCTCTTCCTCCTTTTCATTACCTCAAAAGATTGTACTAACTGATGGTTTTCCTGTAGGCCAAAATACAACACCTTCTCCTCCTCCTCCTATTCCTCCTCCTCCTCCTCCTCCTCCTCCTCCTCCTCCTCCTCCTCCTCCTCCTCAAGCTGTAAAGAACCGCCGTCAGCAGGTAGGGACACGAAGGTCAGCAATTAGAGCAGGAGAATGAGTAGGAGACGCAGCAGGAGAGAAAGGACGGGATAGAAGAGGAAAAAAATACCAGAAAAGTAAAAAAAAATTGGGAACGCGAGACAAATGATAAGGGAAAGAGAATTAGGGTTAGGGAAGAGAAAGAGAGAAAAGAAGAGAGGAGAGGGGGAAGAGGAGGGGAAGAGAAGAGGGGAGAGGGAGAAGAAGAGAGGAAAAAGAGGAAGAGAAGACGTTCCTCTTCTTCACAGCTGTTGCAGACGACCAAAGAGAAGTTTCAACCTTTTTTTCTTCCTAATTAAGAGTAAATCCTGAACGGCTGTATGGAGGGAGGAGGAAGGAGGAGGAGGAGGAGGAGGATGGTGTAGAGAAGGAGGAACGAGGAAAAAATCACTGGAACTCTTAAAGAAAAATTAGACGAAGAGAATGAAAGAAAAAAACTTAAAAAAAGGAGGTTGGGAAGGAGAGGGAGGGAGATGGAGAGAGAGAAGAGGAGAAG
>JACEEZ010001467.1:387426-397426 GCA_016584305.1 Chionoecetes opilio | reverse complement strand
TAAATATTAACACTCTGAAATGCCTCCACCCCTTCCAAATACAGCTTTTTTCTGGCACTCCCTCTCTCTCGCTCTCCCTCCTTCCCTTCCTTCCTTCCTTCAATCATTCCTTCCTTCCGTTCCTTCCTCCTTTAATCAGTCCTTCCTTCCTTCCTTCCTTCCTTCCTAACCGCCCTTCTGCTTTCACATCCTCACTAACAATCCAATTACTGTACTCATATAACAAGGCTTCATTCTTTAACATTTTTTTCATTTTCCTCCTTCCTTCCCTCCTTTCCTCCTCCTCCTCCTCCTCCTCCTCCTCCTCCTCCTCCTCCTCCTCCTCCCTCCTCCTCCTCCTCCTCCTCCTCCCCCATTAAGCCTCTACCGTCGACAGTTTCCCTCCATAGTCGGAGTTCTTCCCTCGGCGCCTAATGGTCACAACTTCGCTCAATCGGGATTCGCTCCGTTTCCGTCGGGCCGAGCGAGCCTTCGGGATTAGTGGTGCGCGCCCTGGCCTCCCTCCATCCTTCCTTCCCTCCTTCCCTTCCTCTCTCTCTCCATCCCTCCCTCTCTCTCTCCATCACTCCCTTTCTCTCTCCATCCCTCCCTCTCTCTCTCCATCCCTCCCTCCCCTCTCTCTCTCCATCCCTCCCTCCCCTCTCTCTCTCCATCCCTCCCTCTCTCTCTCCATCCCTCCCTCCTTCCATCCCTCCATCCCTCCATCTCTCCCTCCTTCCCTCTCTCTCTCCCTCCCTCCATCCCTCCTTTCTCTCCATCCCTCCCTTCCTTTCCTCCGTCTCACCACTTGTGTCTGAGGGAGGGAGGACCTGGCTCGATGGGGCTCTAGAGGAAGGCGATCGACCTTCAGGTGTCGATGCTAGGGACGCCGCCCTTCGTCTTTTGATGGGGGAGATGCGGCTGAACAGGGAAGGAAAGGGAGGGAGGGAAGGGGAAAGAAGGAAGGAGGGAAGGGGAAAGAAGGAAGGAGGGAAGGGGAAAGAAGAAAGGAGGGAAGGGGAAAGAAGGAAGGAGGGAAGGGGAAAGAAGGAAGGAGGGAAGGGGAAAGAAGGAAGGAGAGAAGGAAAAAGGAAGAAAGCTGTGTTCGGTATAGTGTTATTTCTTTGTGTGTGTGTGTGTGTGTGTGTGTGTGTGTGTGTGTGTGTGTGTGTGTGTGTGTGTGTGTGTGTGTGTGTGTGTGTGTGTGTGTGAGTCGTGTTGTGTGCATTGTTGCTATTATGGTTTCCTTGTACGTACATGATGTGGAAGGAGGAGGAGGAAGGCAAGGAAGAACAGGGTTAGAGGAAGAGGAAGACAGGGAAGGGCAGGGTTAGAAGAAGAGGAAGGCAAGGAAGAGCAGGGTTAGAAGAAAAGGAAGACAAGGAAGAGCAGGATTAGAGAAGGAAGAAAACAAGGAAGAGCAGGGTTAGAGGAGATAAGAAATGCAAAAAAGGAAAAAACTATGTAAGGAGTATATGCATGAGGAGGAGGAGGAGGAGGAATACAAAGGAAACACAAACAGCAGAGGAGGATGAGGATTATGAGGTCAAGCAGACACCTGTTGTAGTGTTGTTCATTATGGTGAATGTGAACGCCCCTTGTTAACAGTGGAGTGTCGGGTACGGCGGCGTGAGTTATGGAGGAGATTAATGCAAAGTGTATACAGGGAAAGAGAGAGAGCGAGAGGGGAGAGAGAGAGAGAGAGAAAAAAAAAAAGATAGAAAAGAAAAAATAAGTCATTTCGGGATCAAGTCGAGACGGAATAGGCCTTTCGTGCTATTATATGAAGAAACAAATAGTGATCAGATTTGGAATTTTATTAACCAAAATTTAAAGGAGAACTGGAATAGAAAAAACAGACCACCTTTTCCTTCTTTTCTGAGCAAAATTCTCGTCTAGTTCAGGTGACTTTTGTGACTTAATGGTTTCTTCCCTATAAAGGCGAAGGCAAGGTGAGGGGACGACCTGTTGACTCCCCTCATTCCCCTCTCCTTCCCCTCTCCTTCCTTAGTAATATCATCACCCCCTACCCCCAACCTTACCCTCTAATTGTGTTTGAGAACCCCAACCCCAACGTTCCACCACTAAGCGTCTCCTCCTCCTCCTCCTCCTCCTCCTCCTCCTCCTCCTCCTCCTCCTCCTCCTCCTCCTCCTCCTCCTGCTCTTTTTTCCTCCTCCTCCTCCCTTTAATTTTACCCTTTCTCTTGTCACAATCTTTTACCTCGACCTCTACTTTTTTTTCGACGTACCAACTACCTTTTCTTCGAAGTTCAGGAGGAGGAGGAGGAGGAGGGAGGAGGAGGAGGAGGAGGTGGAGGTGGAGGTGGTGGTGGTGGTGGTGGTGGTGGCGGTGGCGGGAAGGAGGAAGCCCAAACTTTTTTGAGCTGAAAAGATTTTACAAAGTTAAAAGTAACATTTCAAGGTCAAGAGTGTTGGGCCGAGGCAAGTGTTTGAGAGAAAAGGTGGCGAGACCCAGCGGAGGAGAAGTGGGGAAAAAAGGAAAGAGAGAGAGAGAGAGAGAGAGAGAGAGAGAGAGAGAGAGAGAGAGAGAGAGAGAGAGAGAGAGAGAGAGAGAGAGGTGTCTTGAAGGAAGTTATCTGCTCCAGAAGACGATTTAATTATTAAATTTAGGAACATTTTGAGAAATTTGCCATATCAAAGGTATTAAAAATCTGAATATTGTCACCACGTAATCTTGTCGGTGGAATATCGAAGGAACCGAATCCATGTTCTCCAGATGGTTGGTTGGGATTCGTTTTGTAGCAAGTCGATGTTTGGTTGGGACTAGTTTTGTAGCAAGTCGATGTTTGGTTGGGACTAGTTTTGTAGCAAGTCGTTGTTCTCTCGACTCACGCAGTTACCTTTACGTGGTTGGGGGATGAGCAGTGAACCAAGTCTTCCTGGTAAAGACTCACCGGTGACTCAGACAATGAGGCGATCATTTCCGGTGTCTGGAGCTCTTAAGTTCTTTGCTATGAACCTGAACTGCATGTATAGGCAATCGTCTTCTACCTCTAGATGTGCTACTCTACCCTACCTTCCTACCTCTGCCTTCCTACCCTACCCTGCCTTACTACCTCTGCCTTCCTACCTGCCTTCCTACCCTACCCTGCCTTCAACCTCTACCCTGTGTGTTGCATGTAGTTGGCAACAGTGACGCCGACAAAGAAGAGGAGGAAGAGGACATAGTAACTTGGCGTCCCTGCGGAGGAATCCAAAACGGCTGGCTGGCTGGAGTAGTAGAGAGCTGTAGCATGTGGGTGTTAGAGGAGCTAAAATCTGATTGGGTCTTAGTGGGCGTGGGTGGCGTGGCGTGGCGTGGCGTGGCGTGGCGTGGCGTGGCGTGGCGTGGCGTGGGTGGGTGGCGTGGGCGTCCCGTTACCTTCGACGTGATCGGCTGGAACGGATGGGTCGAGGGGAAAGAGAGGGGAGTCACGGCGTAGGTAGACACGGTTTGGGTGCGCCACTGGGGAGCCACGAATAGGGCGTCTGGAGCCACTGGGGCGGAACAGGGTATCGGGAACATTAAACGGCTCAGTAGGGAGGAGGCGGTGACGATCGGGAGGTGAGGTGAGGTTATATTCCCATACTTGGCTCATCCTTTCCAAAATATAAAAGAGGAAAAAAAGGAACTAATATTCATATATATCCCCTTTTCAAAATAGATTACAACACAAACACAATACGGATGACCTTCATTAAACATCCCTTACCCACACCATCTTCATCACAGCCATAAGTTTAATGCAATCCCCCTAAACCCCCCTAACCTCGCCTCTTTCTGACACAGGCGAGGGTGGGGATGAGGACTCGAGTTGGCAAGATAAAGAGGCGTGATAAACCGTGTGGTCTTCTCCGGGGCGCGGCTTCAAGTCTTGAAGTATTTGCCCTCGGGGAATTCAAAGCCACCGCCGCTATCTGAAAACCGACCACCATCCGAGGGCTTCTTTAGACACCTCCTCCTCTTCCTCTTCCTCCTCCTCCTGCAACACTACCACTATCGGTAATATAGTTCCACCCCTGCCCCTCCCCGCCCCTCCCCGCCCCTCCCCTCCCCTCCCCGCCCCTCACAAGCACGGAGAAGAGCCAGCCGCCACCTCACGCCCGTAATTCTCGCCGCGACGCGATAAGGAACAGCTCCGGTGACGCTAGTGTCGCTTTACGGCGCGGCGCTGTTTGTGTGGCGCCGATGGAGGGGAAGGAGGGAGGAAGGGTAGGAGGAGGAGAGGTGGTGGAGGGGAAGGAGGGAGGCAGGGAATAAGGAGGAGAGGTGGTGGAAGGGAAGGAGAGAGGGAGGGTAGGTGGAAATGGAGGAGAGGTGATGGAAGGGATGGTGAGGGAGGCAGGGTAGGTGGAAGGGAAGGTAAGCTGGGAGGATGAGGAGAGGGAAAGGGAGATGGTTGTCGCCACACCGGTCATTGTTACCTCTCCCAGGACTCCACCCCTTGAACCCTCCTCCCCCTTCCCCCTCCCCCCTCCCCCCCTCCCCCGAAGCCAAAGGACACTCTCTCCCCCAAACAAACGTTACAAATGATCCACCACGCCACGCCCCTTCCGCGTCACCCTATTTCTCCCCCACACTATTACAGGGGAGGGTGAGGACAGGGACCCACTGAAAACATGGCACCAACCAGACAATAATAATAATAATAATAATAATAATGTTACTATCACCCGGAGGCATACAGGTAAAAAGCAACAACAACATGACATAGAGTTAACTGAAGTACTAAAGCAAAATATAAATAATATAGAAAAGTGGGCAATAGAGACACTTAGAGCTAGAGAGCAATAGTATAAAAAAAAAACGTCACTAACACAACCACTCTTTTTAGGACACCAACTCAGAAATGTCGTGTAATTTATAGACGTACATTTGCTTGCATTCCCTGCTTATATTCGGTCAGCGGTTCAAGTCCACCAAGTTCGTCCTGGCGTGGTGGCGCTTTGTATAGTCAATAACCTTGTAGTTGGTACTTGCAAAGTGTCTAGATAGGATCAAAGTATCTTATCTTATCCTTGCTTATATGTGGCACTCGTTAGGCACTCTAGTCGTGGTGGCGCTTGTCATTGGCACTGCTGGTGTGAGGGTGCCATTGCAGGGTGGGAGTGAGACATGCAAGGAGTGTTATGGGGATGGCATGGAGGCGAGGATACGGGACATGGCACTTTTGTTACGACGTGAGTGTGGGAGAAACACACACAACACCACACACACACACACACACACACACACACACACACACACACACACACACACACCACACACACACACACACACACACACACACACACACAACACACACACACACACCAACACCACACACACACACACACACACACACACACCACACACCACACACACACACCCCACCAACACACACAACACACACACACACACACACACACAACACACCCCCCACACACACCACCACCACACACACACACCACACGCACCCACCACCCACAACCCACCACACCACACACACACCCCCCCCCCCCACCCCCAGCCAAACACCCACCACACACCACACCCCACCCCACACACAACACACCCCACAACACCCGACACACCCCACCACCACCCCCCCCCCACCACCCCCACACCACACACACACAACACACCACCACAACACACCACCCCCACACCCCACACCCCACCCCCACACACACACACCACACACCACACACCCCACACAGACCACACACACCACACAACACACCACACCCAAAACCCCCACAAAACACACACACACACACAACACCAAAAAAAACACACCACACACAAACACACCCAACACACACACACACACACCACACACCACACACACACACACACACACACACACAAACCACCACACACACACACCCCACACACACCCCACACAAATCAACAAAACAATCACACACAGACAAAATGAAACAGATAAATAGACAGACAATTCGACAGAGAGAGAGAGAGAGAGAGAGAGAGAGAGAGAGAGAGAGAGAGAGAGAGAGAGAGAGAGAGAGAGAGAGAGAGAGAGAGAGAGAGGGGGAGAGCAACCAAATTAGCGAAAATAGATAGATAAGCAAAGAGGAAATAACCCTTTTTTTTACATCCCTGACCCTTTTTCCCTTTCTCTAACCCTTTTTTCCTTACTTATAACCAAACAACCATGCAAAACAAACCTTGATTAGACCCGGACCCCCTTCCTCCCCCCTTCTTATACTTAACCCCTTCCTCCCTCCTTCCCTCCCTTCATACACTTACCCTGAGTCACTGTTCACGGCGACTTACAAGGTGACTTAGGTGAGTCAGTGGTGTGATTACAGGTGTTGGGGCGGCGCGTCAACGAGGGAGGGACCGCGTGTCACACCCTCTTAGCACCTACTGTCCCCGCAGGGACGGGGGGGGGGGGGGGGGGGGGGGAGGAGAGAGAGAGAGAGAGAGAGAGAGAGAGAAGAGAGAGAGAGAGAGAGAGAGAAGAGATGTTTAGTGCATAAGAAGGAAGAGAAGAAAGAAGAAACAGGGAAGGATAAACATTAGATGAAGATGTACGAGGGGAGAGAGAAGAGAGAGAGAGAGAGAGAAGAGAGAGAGAGGAGAGATAGAGGGGAGAGAGAAGGTCGTAAAGGAAGGAAGTAGAGGGGAGGAAAGAGGGAAGGAGAGGAAACAATAGAGTGGATAATAACCAAAGGAAGTAATAAGAGAAGATGATAAAGAGAAAGGGGGGAAGGAAGGGTGTTAATAGCTGTATAAAAATGATAATGAAAATAATGAAACTTTGTCCCCACCCCACACACACACACACACACCACAAAACACAACCAAACACACACACACACACCACCACACACACACACACACCCCACACAACCCCACACCCCACCCACACACCACACACACCCACCCCTACACCACACACCACCACCACCAACCCCCCACACCACCCCCGACCCACACATACCACCCCACACACAACCCACCCAACACACACCAACCACCACAAAACACACCCAAAAACACCACACAACAACACCCCCCAACTACCAAAAACAACCAACACACCTACACACCCCCCCACCCACCCCACCCCACACCACACACCCCCCAACCCCCACAACACCCACACCCCAAAAACCCAAACCCCACACACACACCACACACCCACACCCCCAACACCACACACGCCCACACACACACCACACCCCCCTACACCCCAACCCCCCCCCCCCCCCCCCCCCCCCCACCCCCCAACAACCACCCACACCAACACCAAACCCACACGCCTCCACCCCCACACCCCACCCCACCCCCACAAACCCCCCCACCACCCCGCCCCCCCCCCCCCCCCCCCCCCCCCCCCCAAACCCCCCCCCCCCCCCCCCCCCCCCCCCCCCCCCCAAACCCCCCCCCCCTTTCCCCCCCCTTTTTCTTCCCCTTTTCCCTTGGTTTTTTTAAAAAAAACCCAAAATTTTCCCCCTTTGTTACTTTTTCCCCCTTCCCCCTTTTCTTCTCCCTCCCCTCTTTCCCCCTTCTTCTTTCTCTTCTTTTCCTTTCCCCCTTTTCCCCTTTTTTCCCCCTTTTGTCTTAATCACCCCTTCCTTTTTTTCCTCCTCCCCTTTTCCTCTCCCTTTTTCATTCTTCCCTATTCTCCCCCCCCCAATTTTTTCCCTTTCCCCCTTCTTTTTATTTTCCCTTTCCCCCCTTTAACTCTTTCCCCCCCTTCCCTTTTTTTCCTCTCTTTTCCTATCCCTTTTTCCCTGACTTTTTCCACCCTTCCCTCTCCCCCTTTTCCTTTCCACCCTCTCCCCCCCTGTATCTCTTCCGTCTTCCGTCTCATCGATGTTTATGGTCGGAGAGCCTTCGGGGAGACTCTAAACCCAGGAGGCATAGCGAGGGAGTCTTAGATCATTTGGCAGGAAGGTGAAGAATCTGTCAACTACACGTCTTATTAATACAGGTAGACGGTGCTCCCCTTACCTAACCTTCCCTGCCTCCCTCCCTCCTTTCCTTCCCTCCCTCCCTCCCTCCCTCCTTTCCTTCCCTCCTTCCATTAGCGAATTTGCCTTAGGGTCGTGAAGAAGTAAACAGGTGTTGGGTGGTGGAAATGGGGGTTATTAGAGTGGTGGTGATGGGGCGGTAGAATGTTTGTGGTGATGGTTGTGGTGGGTTGTTATAGTGGTGGTGATGGTATGGGGGGTGGAAAATTGTGGTAGTGGTTGTGGTGTTGTTTCCAAGGGGTGGTGGTGAGGGTATGGGGGGTAGAATGTTTGTGGTGGTGGTTGTGGTGAGTTATTATAGTGGTGTTGATGGTATGGGGGGTAGTATATTGTGGTGGTGAAGATAGGGGGGGTGGAATGTTTGTGGTGGTGATTCCAAAGGGTGGTGGTGATGGGGGGGGGGGTAGAATGTTTGTGGTGGTGGTGATGAAGAGGGGGTGGAATGTTTGTGGTGGTGGTTGCGGTGGTGGTGATGGGGGAGGGTAGAATGTTTGTGGTGGTTGGTGATCAGAGGGTGTAATTTTGTGGTTTGAGTGGTGTTCCCTTTCACAGGTGGTGCAGTCTGGTGACCTGGAACTCTACGGCACCTAGGGAGACGTCACAACTCCATGAAGTCTCCTCTTGCCAGTTTATCCGTCCCTAATTTGCCCCCCCCTTCCCCTCTGTTCTTCCCCTCCTTCCCCTCCCTATACACCGTCAATACCTCCACAATCGCCTTCCCTCCCCTCCCAACATGCCCCTCCCTCGTTCCCTCCTTCCCCTCTTTCCCTACCGTCAGCACCTCCATCAATCGCCCTCTCCCCTCCTCTTTCCCCTTCTTCATGCACCCCCACCCCCCTCCAGGCCTCGTCTCCCATTACAGTTTTCACATTTTGATCATTAATCTCTCTCAAGCTGGAAAATGGATGAAAAATGTAGAATAGAAGGCGAAAATAAGATAAAACACGTCCAAACACGTATTGTTGATGACGTGAAGGTGAAGCTTGAAGGGATATTAATACATTTCTTGACTTATTTACGTTGATAATAATACTGAAAGGCAAATATAAGAATTAAGACTCAGCTGAGAATTTTTACATTGATAATAATACTGAAAGATAAATATAAGAATTAAGACTCAGCTGAGAATTTTTACGTTGATAATAATACTGAAAGATAAATATATAATTAAGACTCAGCTGAGAATTTTTACGTTGATAATAATACTGCAAGAAAAATATATGAATTAATTAAGACTTCCCATCAGCAGATAATTACATGAATAAACTGTTGATTGGCAGAAAGGTTTGTGATTATGTTCTTATTTCGTAAAAGTGGGTTGCATTCCTCACGATTTATTTAACTGCGTCGTCTTCTCACGCTCTCGTTGCCTGTTAAAGGAAGTAAATGTGTAAAGTGAATAAGTAAGTAAATAAGAAAGAAGGTTTGTTGAGTTTTGTGACATACTTTTTTTCAACTTTTTCAACTTTATTTTATTTACTTAACAACACGCCCACAAAAACAAACAAATTCTCTCTCTCTCTCTCTCTCTCTCTCTCTCATCCATCCTCTCTGCTCCTCTCTTCTCTCTCTCTCTCTCTCTCTCTCTCTCTCTCTCTCTCTCTCTCTCTCATTTAAACAGTTATTAGATACATATTTGGGTTAAAAGGTGGATAAGTTAAAGCAGCAAGTGTTCTCTCTCTCTCTCTCTCTCTCTCCCCTCTCTCTCTCCTCTCTCTCCCCTCTCTCCTCTCTCTCTCTCTTTTTCTCCCCCTCTCCTCGCTCTCTCCTCTCTCTCTCTCTCTCTCTCTCTCTCTCTCTCTCTCTCTCATCGTCCTCGCACTCATCCTTACTCACAACAGTTTATGTTTGTCTGTATCCGCCTTCGTCCTCGTCCTCGTCCTCGTCTCGTTTTACATCACATCGCGTTGCTTCATATTTGCCAGCGAAGGAAGGAAGGAATTGCAGCATCCATTCGTCTCTCAGATTTTCCTCCTCACTACTCCTTGTCCTCTTTTCATCAGGGAAGTGGACAATTCGGGTCCTCTCTCCCTCC
>JACEEZ010001467.1:379926-384926 GCA_016584305.1 Chionoecetes opilio | reverse complement strand
CACTCACCACCTTCCCTCTACCTCCTCCTCCTCTTCCTCCTCCTTCTCCTCCTGCTACTGTATCTGCTGCCTCTGCTACCTCCTCCTGCTCCTGCTGTTATGAAGTGGCTGCGTGACGTGGCTGTGATGGCAATTAGAAAGCTTGTCATTACCACTTATTGAGAGAGCAGGTGTGGGTGCAGCTGTGGTGAGGTGGTGGCTTCTCTCTCTCTCTCTCTCTCTCTCTCTCTCTCTCTCTCTCTCTCTCTCTCTCTCTCTCTCTCTCTCTCTCTCTCTCTCTCTCTCTCTCTTTTATCAGTATTTTTCGTTCCTTGTTTCCTTACATCCTCGTTATTTCCTCAGTCATGTTTTTATTTTTATTATTATTATATTTTGCCTTGGTCTTTTTTTTTCTTCCTCGTGTTCTTCTTTCTCCTCTTCGTGCGTCATATCTTATACATGTTTAGCTCTCCCCTTCTTTGTCCAAAACAAAAGAAAAAAAACTTCTTTCGATTTACCTATTTTTGCCTCTCGCCATCCTCCCCTAACTCATCCTCCATTCCTTCTCTCCCTTCCCTCCATACTACCTTCCCTCCTCTCCATCCTACCTTCCTTCCCTACAGACTACCTTCCTTCCCTACATACTACCTTCCTTCCCTCCATACTACCTTCCTTCCCTACATACTACTTTCCTTCCCTCCATACTACCTTCCTTCCTTCCCCACATACTACCTTCCTTCCTTCCCTACATACTACCTTCCTGCCCTACATCCTACCTTCCTTCCCTACCTACATACTACCTTCCTTCCCTCCATACTACCTTCCTTCCCTACATACTACCTTCCTTCCCTACCTACATACTACCTTCCTTCCCTACATACTACCTTCCTTCCCTACATACTACCTTCCTTACCTACATACTACCTTCTCCCTACTACATCACCCTCCCAATGCTTTTTTTTTTTTTTTTTTTTTTTTTTCCCCCCCCTTTCTTTTCCCCTTTTTCTTCATTTTTTTTTTTTCCCCCCCCCCCCCCCCCCCCTTTTTTTTTTTTTTTTTTTTTTTTTTTTTTTTTCCCCTTTTCCCCACCCATCCCCCCTTTTTTCCCCCAAAAAAAACCTTTTCCCCCCTTTTTTTTCCCCTTCCCCCTCCTCCCCCCCCCCCTTTTCCCCCTTCCCCTCCTCCTTTCCCTTCTCTTTTTTCCCTGCTTTTCCTTCCTTCCTCTTTTTTTCTCTACCTTTCAATTAAAATTTTCCCTTCCAATTTTAAGGGGTGTTCGCTTTATTTGGGCCTCTCTTTTTCCCCCCTTTTTCCCCTTTTCCCTTTCCCCCTTTTCCTCCTCTCTTTCCTTCCCCCCCTTCTTTTTTCTTTTTTTCCTTTCCTTTTCCTATTCCCCTTTTTTTCCCCAAAACCCCTTTTTTTTTTTTTTTCCTTTTTTTTTTTTTTTTTTTTTCCCCTTCCTTCTTTTTTTTTCCCCGTTTTTTTAAAAAAATTTTTTTTTTTTTTTCCCCCTTTCTTTTTTTTTTTTCCCTTTTTCCTTTTTCCCTTTTTCCCCCCCCCCCTTCTTCCCCATTCCCTTTCTTTTATTCCCCCCCCTTTCTTCCCCCCCCTTTTTCCCCCCCCTTTTTTCCTCCAAAAACCCCCCCCAAATCCTTTTTTTTTTTTTCCCCCCCTTCCCCCCCTTTTACCCCCCCCTCTCTTTTCCCCCACATTTTTTTTAAAAATTTTTCCCCCCTATTTTTCCCCCCCTTTACAACTCCTTTTTTAAAAAACCCCCCCTTCCCCTAAAACCCCCCCCAAAATTCCTTTTAAAATTCCTTCCCTCTCTCCTTCCTCCTCTCTCCTTTCCTTCCTCATACCTTCCTTCCCTACCATCTCCTTCTTCCCTCTCTCCTTTCCCTTCCCCCCCCCTTCTCAAACCCCTCCTTTCCTCCCTCTACCCCCCTTTCCCTTTCCCCTCCTCTCTCCTCCTTCCCCCCTCCTCTTCCCCTTCCTTCCTCTCCTCCTTCCTCTTTCCCCCTCCTCTCCCCTTCCCCCTCATTCCTTTCCCCCCTCTACCCCTTCCCCCCCTCTTCCTTTTTTCTCCTTCCCCTCCACCCCTTTTCCCCCCCCCCTCCCCCTTCCCTCCTTATCCTCCTCCCCCCTCCTTTTTTCCCCCCCCTTCCTTCCCCCTCTTTCTCCTTCCCTCCCCCTTCCTACTTCCCTTCCCCCTCCCCTCCTCTCTCTCCCTCCTTCCCTCCCTTACCTCCGTGGTCTTCCCCTTTGCTTTGCTTCCCCCCCCAAGGTTTTTTTTTTTACTTTCGCCAAATTGGGGGGGGGGGGGCCCCGGGGGGGGGGGCTATTTTTTCCCCAATATCCTTTTGGGGGGGGGGTTTAAAACAAGGTTCGGGGGGGAAAAAGGGGTCAAAAAAAGGGGGGCGGGTTTTTTTAGCTTCTCTCCCCCCCTTTCCCCCTCTCTCCCCCTCGTCTCCCTTTTCCCCCTCTTCCCCCTCCTTTCTCCCCCTCTCCCCCCTAAACCCCTTCCCCCCTCCCCCCTCCCCTTTCCTCTCCCTTTTTTTCTCCCCTTTTTCCCCTTCTCCCCTCCTCCTCTCCCCCCCTCTTCTCCCTCCCTCCCCCTTTCTTCCCCCTTTTCCCCCCTCTCTCCCCCCCTTTCCCCCCCCTCTCCTCCCCTCTCCCCTAAACTCTTCCTCCCTCTTTCTTTCTCACCCGCCTTCCCCCTTCTCACCAAATCCCCCCCCTCCTCCTCCTCCTCCTCCTCCCCTCCTCTTCCCCCTCTCCCTCCTCCCTCCCCTCCTCCTCCCCCCCCTTCCCCCCGTAAAAAAAGGGGCCCCCCCAAAATTTTAAAAAACCCGAATTCCCGCCCGCCCCCTTTTTTAAAAAAATTACCGGGAGGAGGAGGGGAAAGCCGCCCCCTCCTCCCCCCCCCCTTTCCTCCTCCTCCCCTCCTCCTCCCCCCCCTTTCCCCTTTTCCCCCCTCCTCCCCCCCCCCCATGCAGCCACAGAAGGGGATAAAAAAAGGGTGGTTTAAAAGTGGGAAAAGGAAAAAAAAACACTTATGTAAACGAACAAAACTGTATTGCACAAGTTTTCAAATTTTACGAGAAATGGAAATAAAAGAAGTAAGAGGAAGAAGAAGAAGAGGAGGAGGAGGAAAAAGTGGCTTGGGTATATAGTGTAAAGAAGGGAGGATAAAAGAAGGTGCATAAGAAAGACGAAAAGAAAGAAGAAGCAGGGAAGGATAAACATTAGATAAAAATGTACGAGAGAGAGAGAGAGAGAGAGAGAGAGAGAGAGAGAGAGAGAGAGAGAGAGAGAGAGAGAGAGAGAAAAAGGCGTAGGCTGAACCGGAGACTAGAGGTACACACATACGCACGCACATAATTGAATGTTTGCATGCCTCGAGGCTCTTCCATCTGACCACCTCCTCCACGTCCCCTCCTCCACCTCCTCCACCTCCTCCACTTCCTCCTCCACCTCCACCTCCTCCTCCTCCACCTCCTCCACGCCTCACCCAGGAAGCCCCTCAGCCTAGAATGCACAGACTACGCCCATATCCACGCCCACGACCTTAGATAGCACACGCCCATGTACCTCAAACACCTTACACCTTGCCCTCACTGGTACAATTCCCACTTTTTTTGTTCATCTCATTACCAACACTTACTATACTCGCCGCACGTTAAGTTGGCGAAAATAGGGCCCCTTCACTCCCACCTTCCGAACGCACGGGGGTTGGCTGAGGGGTTTTGGGGGTTTGGGGCTTTAACTTTGGGGTAAAGGGATTTCCCCCCACACCCAACACCTCAGCCAATCCCGTGCGTTCGGAAGGGGGGAGTGAAGGGGCCCCATTTTCGCCAACTTAACGTGCGGCGAGTAATTTTTTGTTTTTAAGTTCCTCATCCACCTTCTATATAACATTCTATTATATCTTTTCTATTATATTCTATCTATCTATTCTATCTATTATAACAGTCCTGCCTCCTCCTTGCCCAGCCTCACCACACGCTCCCATCCCCTCCTTCCTTCCCCTCCCACAATTTCTACCATTACAATCATCTGCATCTTACCTTCCTTGCCTTACCATTCCGATCACGTATTTTTGTCTCTTATCACCACTACACCTTTTCACTTCTATACTGTCCCAGATAATAGGCTACTCTTCTCTTCCCCTCCCCCCCTCCCCCCCAACAGCAAATGTATTACTATTCTCCCCACTACTCCCCAATCACTCCTACAACTCTCCCAGCACCCCCTCTCCACCCCCTTCCCCTTTAACTTCCCCGTGACTCATTACCCCTCCCTCCTCCCCTTCATCTTGTGTTTCCTTTGTAATCCTTTGTAATCTCCCCTCCTGTAAGTATTCATCTTGTATCGATATTGTTACCGAAACCTCAAACTTTCCAATTTAGTGAGAGGAAGGAGAGCCGTAGATTGGAGTCAGGGGAGAGAAATAGGGAGGAAGGATAGAAGAAGGAAGGATAGATGATGAAGGAGGGACAGTATAATAAAGAAGATAGGGGATGAGAGGAATAGGAGGGTTGTTTTTAAGAGTGGAGGGGGAAGGGGGCTTTGGAGAGGGGTGATTGTCCTACTCTGCACCCCCCCCACTTTCCCCTTCCCCCCCCTTTTCCTATCCCCCATTTCCCCGCCTATTAAAAATGGTTTCTGGTGCGTCCGAACCGCTGTATATTTTTCGGCTAGTCCTCTTCTCCTCCTCCTCCTCCTTCCTCCTCCCCCTTCCCCCTCCTCCTCCTCCTCCTCCTCCTCCTCCTCCTCCTCCCCCCCTCCTCCTTTTATCTCCCTCCTTTTTTCCCCCTTTTTTTGCTTTTTTAAAAAAACCTTTCATTTATTTCCCCGAAATTATTCTCATCTTTTTACTCTTTTCCCCCCCTCTGTTCTGGTTTTCCCCTTTTTTTCCCTTTTATGGTTAAACTTCACCTCCCTTCCTTTCTTTCTCTCCTCCCCCTTCCTTTTCCCCTCCGTTCTCTCTCTTTCTTCTATTTCACTGTCAAACCTTTCCC
>JACEEZ010001467.1:367426-374926 GCA_016584305.1 Chionoecetes opilio | reverse complement strand
CACCTTCCACTTTTCCACCTTCCCACCTTCCTCCTTGCATCTTTCCCCTTCCACCTTCCACCTTCCTCCTTCCACCTTCCTCCTTCCACCTTCCACCCTCCTCCTTCCACCCTTCCTCAACACCTATATGCCATGAGTCTCCTAACCAATGTTTTTTTTCTTCACAGGTCACCAAGTACCGCGTCGAGGACTGTGCCTCCTACACCAACTGCTCCTCCTGCCTGGGTGCACGTGACCCCTACTGCGGCTGGTGTTCCCTCGAGAAAAGGTCAGTGCTATTCCCTCTCTTCTCTTTGTGGCCTATCCAAGTGGCACTCCCTGGTTTGTTGATGTCATTCGAAGGTTGTGCTGTGGTTCTTTATCTGCCTCTCATGTGACTCTTAATGACTCTTTTGTGGCTTCGTTGTGGCTCTTGTCTGCGGTTCTTCGAGGTCCCAACGTGGTCCTTCCCCTCTTGAATTAGCTTCTTCTGTTTCACGTTTAAGAGGCGTCGCTTTGAGAATCTACAGCCATTCAGTGTTTTTTTCCCTCTGTCTGAGTAATGTCTGACGAAGTGACAGACGGGGGCGGTCGAAGCTGACTCCTGAAGACCTTTTTTTTTTATCAGGCGAAGGGGTGGTCGGCCGGAGAATTATTGGGCCCACATCCATTTTCTTATCGAGGCTTTCGGACACTGATGAATAGAGTGGGTCTGGGCGGTAATGGAGGGAGGGGAAGAGGGAAGGAGGGAGGAGAATAGGAGCTCTCGAAGACATGAAGGGAAGGAGAAAGAAGAAGGAGGTGGTGGTGGTGTTCCGCTTCTCTGATATTTTTGGGTTCCTTGGCGATCCTCACTCCAGGCCTTTGCAAATTCGTCATAGTTTCATCCACTTTCCTGACTTTTGTCTACCACTTTCGTTTGATTTCATTCCGCTATTCAGGAAGTCATAAGTTATTATCCTATTCCTTCTCTTTTCCTCATTCTCTTCCTCTTCCTTCACTCTCCTCTTCCTCCTTCTCTTCCTCCCCCTCCTCCCCCTCCCATAATATGTCTTCCTCAGACTCCTCATCGCTATCCCTCCTTCCGTTCCATTTCATTTCCCTTCTAAGTATCCGTTTCCATTCCATACAGAGTCGCATCACTGATTTCTCTCTCTCTCTCTCTCTCTCTCTCTCTCTCTCTCTCTCCTCTCTCTCTCTCTCTCTCTCTCTCTCTCTCCTATCTCTCCTCCTCTCTCTCTCTCTCTCTCCTCTCTCTCTTCTCTCTCTCTCTCTCCTCTCTCTGTCTCTCTCCTCTCTCTCTCTCAGAATTTCTTAGGCAAGTTAGGTAAGGCATCTTGGTGAGTCCCGAGAGAGAGAGAGAGAGAAAGAGAGAGAGAGAGAGAGAGAGAGAGAGAGAGAGAGAGATAGGAGAGAGAGAGATAGGAGGAGAGTGAGAGAGAGAGAGAGAAGAGAGAGAGAGAGAGAGAGAGGAGACGATAGGAGAGAGACGAGCAGAGAGAGCAGAGAGAAAGTACCACTATGGGCTGTGTGGTCAGAGTGATATGGTGGACATGGGAAAGGAAAAGGGTATTTGAAGGGGCAAGGGAAGTGAAGGAGGCTTTCAAAAACGTGTTCTGTGCATGAGTGGAATATAAGTTTGGAGGAGGAGGAGGAGGAGGAGGAGGAGAAGAAGGAGGAGGAGGAGGAGGAAGAATAGAAATTAGTAAGAGTAAAGTACCTGAGAAAAGTAAATTCTTTTTTTTGCAATGTAGTGAAACTTGATCTCCCATTTTCCACACATTTCCTCATCATTTTTCAGTTTCTTTTTTTCTTTTTTTTTCTCTCCTCTCTCTCTTCTTCCTCTTCTCTCTCTCTCTCTCTCCTTCTCCTCTCTCTCTCTCTCTCTCTCTCTCTCTCTCTCTCTCTCTCTCTCATCTCTCTCTCTCTCCTTCTCCGCTTCTCTCTCTTCTCTTCTCTCTCTCTCTCTCTCTCTCTCTCCTCTCTCTCTCTCTCTCTCTTCTCTCTTCTTCTCTCTCTCTCTCTCTCTCTCGCACCGTAACTATGTACAGGTTGTAGGTGGAAAAGAAGGTACTGGTAGGGAAAAGGAAGACGAGGAAAAGCATGAGGAGGAGGAGGAGGAGGAGAAAGAGCATGAGGAGGAGGAGGAGGAGGAGGAGGAGGGAGGAGGTTAGCGTAACTATGTCCTATCGTCCGCCTCATCAGATAATGTTATAATTAAACACAGAAACCAAAGTTGTGGGATAAGATTGGGCTGTCTCCTAACTCACTACTGACACTTCCTCCTCTTCCTCTTCCTCTTCCTCTTCCTCTTCCTCCTCCTCTCCTTATCCTACCGTTCGTGACCCTTTCTCTATTCTTTCGCCTCTCCTTATTCACTGTCCTCGCCTCGCCTTCTTTATCTATCCTCTTCTCCTGTCCTCGCACCTGACTACCTTAAGATTACTTGTCAATGTCCTCTCCCTCCTCCTCCTCCTCCTCCTTCTCCCCCTCCTCCTCCTCCTCCTCCGCGCCAGGCAAGGCTGCCGCACCACCCTTGAACCTCCACACGTGTTCCCACCATTCAAAACACACATAACATGACCTATCTATCAAGCACTAAACCTACCCCCACAAACTAGTAGTATTACCATAGATTACAGTTTTAAACTTTCCTCACAAATTCCATGCAGTTTTTCTATACTGCATGGTATCACTTCATTTCAAGCGCGCTTCGGCTGGAGGGATGAGTGGGTGGGAGGAGCCTTCCTACTTTTTCCTAATCCTTTTTCCTCTCTTATTATCTAGTTAGTGTAGTGTAGTTAAAGCAACACAGCCTTGTAAAGACCTATTGGTCTGTTGCTGTTTGTGTTTCCTTGTACAACTATTCCTTTGTATCCTCCTCGCTCCTCCTCCTTCCTCACTCCTCCTCTACTCTCTTCAATTCAACCTTTTCTATACTACCTCTACCGTCTTCTTTTCTCCTCCTCCTCTCACAATGGTGGAGTATTTTCTAATAAGCTCACGCTCAAGCCTGTTCTCGCGCTCCTCATATCCTCTGCCCTTTGAGCGTGAATATCTATCATTTACCGTAAATTTCCTGTACTTTTGGGGACATATCAGAATTACCCTTCAATACAACAACTGAAATAGTTCTTAATAAAAAAATGTAGTTATATCATATTTGTTTTTCAGCACTTGAAGAAAATATTGGCATAACATAGAATACTTGAAAAACTCAATTTCTTAAAATCGTCATTTCATGGAAACACTGCACGTTTTAAGTTCTGAATGAAGCTTCAGGGAAATATGTACTTGTATGTAAGTTTTCACTGAGTACCTTTTTGGGTGTATATGTATCTCTTACGACGAACATTAAACCAAGAAGGAATTTAAGTAATTGCACCTCAACGAACAGTCCTCTATCGAAGACAATACATGGGTCTTGTTTACTGTTGGTCTTGAAAAAGAGCGGGCTGCAGGAACGCACTGCATTCCGCCGTTATCTGCCTCACCTGTGGCCTTCCTGAGGCGACAGGTCAACTACCACGCCTGTAATAGCATCATAGGACATCATCAGGGCTCATAGTGTTCCCAAAGGGATCCTCGCAGCCCTAAACACAAGAACAAAACAAGACTCTTCCCCCCACGTGGATAAAAGAAGTGACTGATATCAGATCCCGACATCGGGATGGTTTCTTCGGAGATGCTGAACGCACACTATTTCTTGGTTAATGTTCGTCGCAAAAGAGACAGACACATTCAAAACAGGTATCTCGCGAAAGCTTACATACAAGTACCATATTCTGAAGTTCATTCAGCTTGAACGTGCAGTGTTTCCATGAAATGACGATTTTAAGAAATTGAGTTTTCAAGTATTCTATGTTTTGCCCATATATTTTCTTCAAGTGCTGAAAAACAAAATGATAAACTACATTTTTTATTAAGAACTGTTTCAGTTGTTGTATTGAAGGGTAATTCTGATATGTCCCCAAAAATTACAGGGAGTTTACGATAAATGATAGATCATTCACGCTCAAAGGGCAGTGGATGTGAGATGCGCGAGAGACATCTGGCGGCTTAGCTTTGAAAACTCCCCATAGGTCTCCTGGTGTCTGTTATTCCTATGTATTCCTATGTATTCCTCCTCCTCCCGCGGCCACGGCTCATAATACAACAGTTTATATTCATGAAATAAGATGTGCTGGGGGTGTGTGCCTCGCCGGTATTGACGTGTTTCCCTGGTTCCCAGACGACAATTAAGGTCTACTGTTCTTTTTTTTACCATTCAACTAACATAACTTTTTGTAACAACTTTTTTTTCATTTTTTTTCTCAACTAACTTTTTTTTAACTAACAACTTTATTTTTCTTGTTTCTATTTTTTTCACTGAGATTTGAAGATATTTTATGTATGCCTTGTGGAGGGTTGGATGGATGGATGGATGGATGGATAGATGGATGGATGGATGGATGGATGGATAGATGGATGGATGGATGGATGGATGGATGGATGGATGGATAGATGGATGGATGGATAGATAGATAGATGGATGGATGATGGTGGATGGATGGATGGATGGATGGATGGATGGATGGATGAGATGGATGATGGATGAGATGGATGATGGATGAGATGGATGATGGATGAGATGGATGGATGATGGATGGATGGATGGTGGATGGATGGATGGATGGATGGATGGGATGGATGGATGGATGGATGGATGGATAGATGATAGATAGATAGATAAGATAGATGATAGATAGATAGATAGATGATAGATAGAAGATAGATAGATAGATAGATAGATAGATAATAGATAGATAGATAGATAGATAATAGATAGATAGATAGAGATAGATAGATAGATAGATAGAAGATAGATAGATAGATAGATGGAGGATGGATGGATGGATGGATGATGGAAGAAAATGGATGGAGATGGCTATGTGATGGATGGATGGCATGGATTCGGATGTGGAGGATGGATTGGTGGTGATGATGGCCAATTAGGATGGATGGATGGATGGAATGATGGGGGGGATGGATGGATGGATGGATGGATGGATGGATGGATGGATGGTTTGGGATGGATGGATGGATTGGATGGAGGGTGGATAAAAAGGAGGAAGGAGGAGGAGGAGGGAGGGAAAGGAGAGGGGAGGGGGAGGGAAAGAAAAAAAGGGAGAGTGGATAAAAAAGAGAGAGAAAAAGAAGATTGAGGAGGTTGATGACAAAAAAAGGGAAACGAAAAAAAAATTCCTTTCTCTCTCTCTCTCTCCCCTTCTCTCCCCCCCTCTCTCCTCTCTCTCTCCTCTCTCTCTCTTCTCTCCTCTGTCTCTTAAAGGACTGGATGTGAAATTGTGGGAAAGTCTTGAAGGGTGGTGGTGGTGGTGGAGGGGTTAGTGTTGATGGTGTAGAGGGGTGGTTTGGTGGTCATGTGGGGTGGAAAGTGAGGGGGAGGGAGGGAGTGGGGAGGAAGGGGGGAGGTGGTGAAGGGGGAGGGGGTGGAGGAGGGAAGGGGTAGGGGGGGATGGAGGGGGAGGTGTATGGGGAGGCCTCGTCAGCAGACCGTCAGTGACAATGGGGATAACAAGACCAGCATAAACTTGAGGGGGGGAAGAGGGGAGAGCGTTATTCTGAAGCAGTTATTTCAAGAGAGAGAGAGAGAGAGAGAGAGAGAGAGAGAGAGAGAGAGAGAGAGAGAGAGAGAGAGAGAGAGAGAGAGAGAGAGAGAGACAGACAGACAGAGAAAGAGAGACTTCCAGGATGTCAAAAATCGGAATAGTGTATGTAGTTTTTCTTCTTTCCTGTACCATGTGTTTGTGTGTGTGTGTGTGTGTGTGTGTGTGTGTGTGTGTGTGTGTGTGTGTAGACAATTGCTAAATCTTGATGACTGAATAGTATCTTGAATTAATTAAAAGCCTCAGTATTTTCCGTCTTCTTCCTCCTCCTCCACCTCCCTCCTCCTCCTCCTCCTCCTCCTCCTCCTCCTCCTCCTCCTCCTCCTCCTCCTCCTTGTACTCTTCCCGGAACACTCGGCGGCACGATTCAGACCCAACACAGGACCGCCGCCGCCCGCCCGTCACCCTGAGTGCGTCACTTCGCCTTGTCAACTCTGTGCAGGGAAATTGTTTTGGCTCGGGACGTCCAGGGCTGCGAGGAGGGCTGGTGAGGCAGGGCGAGGAGGGCTGGTGAGGCAGGGCGAGGAGGGCTGGTGAGGCAGGGCGAGAAGGGCTGGTGAGGCAGGGCGAGGAGGGCTGGTGAGGCAGGGCTGGTGAGGTAGGAGCGAGGAGGGCTGGTGAGGCAGGACGAGGAGGGTTGTGAGGAAGGACGAGGGAGGCTAGTGAGGCAGGGCTATGAGGAACGTGGTGTTGAGACGGAAAGGTTCTAAGGCGGGTGAGCAAAGGGTGAGGCGTGAAGAGGAGGAAGGGGCGGGTTGAAGAGGACACGTGTGCTGTGTATAGGAAGGTCTGAAGTGGATGTGTCTGGCGAGGCGTCATTACTGTGAGCACTGCGAGGGGAGGGCGAGGAGGTGATAAGGGGAACTGCTTCTGGGTTTTTAGTTTCTTTACATTTTGGCGTGCGGTAATTTTGGATCTTGTTCATAAGACGCCGCGGATTTCCTGCGAATTTCGACATCAGTGAAGAGGAAGGAGAGGTGGAGATGGAGATGGAGGAGGAGGAGGAAGAGGAGGAGGAGGTGCAGGAAGGGGAGGTGGAGGAAGGGGAGGTGGAGGAGGAGGAGGAGGAAATCTGTGCGTGTGTTGAGGGTTAAATGTGATCATCTAAATGGATGAAGACGCAGAGGAAGGTTGGCACTGCTCCCCTGGCACCCACTCCTCCTCCTCCTCCTCCTCCTCCTCCTCCTCCTCCCCTCCCTCCTCCCTCCTCCTCCTCCTTCCTCCTCCTCCTCCTGCCTCCTCCTCCTCCTCCTCGTAAATGCCGTCAGCAAGTCTAGGGTGAACAGATTAAGGTCGCCTGGATGACCAATCGATTTCTTATGATGAACCTGCCCACTGTTGATGATAGTCACTTCACCTTCCACCCTTCCTCCTCTCCTTCATCTTTCTCCTGCCCTCCTCATACCCCTCTCTCCTCCTCCTCCTCCTCCTTCATGTCCCTTCATCAAATTCCCTCTCACAAGTCTTTCCTGCAACCTCTCAGTCTCTATCTCTCTTTCCCTCTTTCTCTCCAATCTCTTCCGTCTTTCACATCCACCCCGCGCTCCCTTTTATTCCGCCCACTCCCTCCTTTTTGTTCTGGCGTCACCATACTCCCCCCCTCTCTTTCTTCCTTCTTCCCTCCCTCTCTCCCTCCCTCTCTTTCTTCCTTCTTCTCTCCCTCTCTCCCGGCGCCGGACCCATTACCTCCTTTTTACTCTTTTTCCCTTTTGGGTCGACCCGAAGGGGAGAGGAAAAAAAGGAGAGAGAGGAGGGGAAGAGAGGGGAATAGAGATGAGAAGAGAAGGAGAGAGAGGGGGGGGGGAAAGAGGAAGGGGAGGATGATAGGCGGGGAGAACCCAAAAGGAAAGAGAAA
>JACEEZ010001467.1:339926-349926 GCA_016584305.1 Chionoecetes opilio | reverse complement strand
TTATAAGAGGCTGGAGAATGGCTGAAATTTGCATCTCACTGTTAATGTGGAATATTAGAGCCGGACACCGGTGAAAGAGAGTTTAAGAGTGCGGCGTGCACGGCCAGGCGGAGCGGCACAATGAGGGATGGGCGGCGCGGCGCGGCGGAATGTGGAGCGGTGCTGTGCGGGGCTGTGCGGGGCTGAGGGGGGCGGGGCGGGGCGGAGTGAGGGGGGGGGGGGCAGGCAGGCTGGAAGGGAGGGGATCCAGGCCATACGTTCAGTATTTCACGCTGCTCCCCACCCTCACACTGCCCCGTCATTACAGCACGACGCGCCCCGCACCTGCCCAGACCTCCGCCCACCCGCCCACGACCACCCTTAGCTTCCCATGACCGCTCCCAGCCTCCCACGACCTTTGGCAGCTATAACGGGCCGGGAGGAGAGAAAGCTGGGGGAGGTTGTTCATCAGTGGAATTACAAAAAGAAAAAAGATACACAGGAGGGCGGACAAAATTAATGCAGTAGATTTTCCCAGAACATTATGTACGAGTCTCGCTTCTCACCTGTCATGCTCCCCGCCCAGCCTCGCCCCGCCCCGCTCCGCCTCGCCCCGCTCCGAGCCTCGTGAACCGGCAGACGATAAACTTATCTCTGACATAAGTTTTTGGTCGCCCTGAGGCACGGTGTGATGGCGGCGCCGATTGTGTCACTTGAAGTGTCTTATCTTCGTCATTAGTCCCTGGCCCGCAGCACATGTGTCACTCCGTTACGGTTCTTGTCTGTGGCACTTTCTGGAGGGAGCGTCCCGGTGTGCTCCCCTGACGCACACATCAGCAATCCTCACAACCGCTGACAGACACCCGCCAACGCGCCCCAGCCGCTGGTAGCCATTAAGCGTGACTCCGCTGATTGGCGTCCTTTGTAACCTGAGCAAATGACTCGGCGGCCGCGTGTTGTCCTGCTGCAGCGTGCATGTGTCGCGGTGCCTTGCTCAGCCCAGCTCTCTGCCTTGTCCTCCGCACTTTGCAGGGACCCGTGCACGATGAGGTGAAGCACCCTTTGGTTTGCTGCGATTTGTATTACGTATCACACACTTGTGGCCGAGGCTGGCAGCGTCAGCCGAGCGTGGAGGGCAGGCAGGGTGAGGGAAACAAGACAGGATGCCCTTGCCCTGGCAGGTGAGACTCAGGGTGAGCGAGGGGGAGGCAGGCCCCCTGGGTAGTGACTCTGCCCCTGGCCGTGTGTGGAGTGCTGGTGTCGAGTCTCCCGCTGGGGCTATAAACACTGGATGGGACCCTCTGGAGGCCACGCCTTCGCATACCTTATCCTTACGCTTTATGGATCAATAATTTTGATATGCAACGATTACATCCGACTCATGTAGGACGGCGCCTCGAGTGTTGTGTGGATGTGTTGCAACACTTACTCCACCGCCACCGCACCGCCTCGCCCAGCCGCTCACACACGCCGGTGCTCTCCTCTCTCTTTCCACTTCGGGACACACGTCGCGTCGTAAACTTACCAAATCCAGCCGTAAAGTGTGTTATATTTTTATATAAATTGGCAATATTACATTGCACGACGCCCGCCGCCCTGGGGACCCCGACACAGACTGGTGGCGCGGAAGGATCACTAAGGTGTCCCCGGTCCCTCCCTGCCTTCACACCTCAATTTGTCAGAGTCAAGCAGCCGCGACGGGTATCAGCTGATCTCGGCAGCGGAATGGAGAGAGAAGAGAACGAGGGGGAGATGGAGGATGGGAGGGAGGGGAGCTGGCGGAGGGGAGATGAGTGAAGAGAGAAGGAAATAAATAATTCATGAAAGAAAACTGTGAAAATGAGAGTAAAATTATAAAACTGTCTGACATCCACATTTTCTCTCTTTCCCCTTCACTTTATTCAAATCTCGCGACTCCACACCATACTTACCCCAACACCCCCACACCCTCCACCTTACCACCCCCAACACACCCACACCCTCCCCCCCCCCCACACACACCGTCTGACAGCCCCAACCAACCAGCATTATCACGGCTCACGAAAGATCCAACACCACCAGCTAATTCCCTATCGCTACGGGGCATCAAGAAGGCAATTGCTCGTATAGTCTGATTCCATATTCAGGATACTCGCGAAGCCAAGTCGTAGTGGAACCGGACGCGCTTTCAATCGTATTAGAATTGCAGATTAGTCCGTATCTGTGACTCGCGGATTACGCCCCAACAAATTACAGAGTTGTCTGATCCTGGGGGTGTTCGTTGATGGGGGATTGAGGGATGGGATGGAATTGAGGGGATCGAGGGATAGGAGGGGATGGAGGAATGGGATAGGAGGGGATCGAGGGATGGGATGGGATAGTAGGACGGAGAGGAAGGGATAAGAGAGAGCGTAGACTATGGAAAGGAAGACGAAGTGGAAGATAGTAATGGAATGAATAGTAGAAGTGGGAGTAATGATGGATGGGAAGGATGGGGGAGGGGAAGAGGTATATTGGTGGGGTGTTGGGGATTAACGGAAGGGGAATGGAGTGGAAGGGCGAACAGGAGAGGCCACGGGAATACTATATAGATGGGATTTTGGTTATGGGTATAGGGGATTTAACTCTATGGATGGGCGGGTAGGCAGACTAATAGGGAGGAACGTGTGTGTGTGTGTGTGTGTGTGCTGGGATTAACCACAAACAAGGAAGGGATGGAAGAGAAGAAGAGGGAGGGAGGGAGGGGAGGAATCTTGACTTGAGGCTTGTAAGAAGGATTGAGAAGACGTGGAGGAGGAGGAGGAGGAGGAGGAGGAGGAGGAGGAGGAGGAGGAGGAGGAGGAAGGGGAGGTGGTTTTGGGAGATTAGGATGACCGTCGTTGGATTGGAGGGACGGACTAGGAAGATTGGATAATAGTGTACGAGATTAGGACTTAAGTAAGGGATTAACAGGGAACATAGAACACAGGAAAACCTTACCCTGCCAAACCCTATACAATAAACTTTACATATATTTGATGATTTTGCTCCTTTGTTTATGTTATTACAAAGTGACTCTTATTGTCTTTAATGTTCTCTTGTACAAATTCGTAGTGCTATAAGTAAGTAGTAAGTAAGTAGTAAGTAGTAAGTAAGTAAGTAAGTAGTGAGTAAGTAGTAGTAAGTAGTAAGTAGTAAGTATGTAGTAAGTAATAAGTAAATAAGTAAGTAGTAAGTTATAGTAAGGATTATTTTGCATTATTTAACACCCCTTTCATATCCCTCTTCCTCTTCCTCCTCTTCCTCTTCCTCCTCAACCCTCCTCATCCTTCCTATCCTTCTCCTTCCTCCTCCTGAACCTCCACTGTGTTCACACCATTACAAAACCATGCTTAACATGACCATCTTCAACACTGAACTACCCAAAATAGTAAGTAGTTAGCCATAGTTACAGCTTTCAACTTTCCTCACAAATTCCATGCAGTTTTTCTATACTGATGGTATCACTTCATTCGGCAGCTTCGGTGGAGGATGGGTGGTGGGAGGAGCTTCTACTTTCCTATCCTTTCTACTTTACATCTAGTTGTGTAGTGCAGTTTTAAAGCAAACAGCCTTGCAAGGACCTTCGGTCTGTGCTGTTTTGTTTCCTTTGTAATCCTTTGAATCCTTTGTAATCCTCCTCCTCCTCTTCCTCTTCCTCTTCCTCTTCCTCTTCCTCTTCCTCCTCCTCCTCCTCCTCCTCCTCCTCCTCCTCCTCCTGTCCCAGCCGTCCCTCCTTATAATAAATACAGATAAAAAAAAAGTGTAAGATTTCGGTGGAGAGTTAAAATTCATGAGAAGAAAATGAAGTGCTGGAGACGGACGAGGCGAGGAAGGGGAAGGGAAGGGGAAGGGGAAGGGAAGGGAAGGGAAGGGAAGGGAAGGGAAGGGAAGGGGAAGGGGAAGGGGAAGGAAGGGCGATAAAAGTTGGCCGTGCATGGAGGTGGTGGAGGAAAAGAGAAGATGAAGGAGGAAAGAGGAGAGGGAGATAGAGAAGAAGAGGATGAATAAGAAGAAGGAGAATAATAGAGGAGGAGGAGGAGGAGGAGGAGGAGGAGGAGGAGGAGGAAAGAGGAGAAGGAGATAGGGAAGAAGAGGATGGAAAAAAAGAAGGAGAATAATAGAGGAGGAGGAGGAGAAGGAGGAGAAGGAGGAGGAGGAGTTGGAGGAGGAGGAGGAGGAGGAGTCGTTGCCTACCACAGGAACATGACGCCCTTGATTGACTCTCTCTCTCCCCTCCAGCTGAGTAATGGCAAGAGAGAGAGAGAGAGAGAGAGAGAGAGCGAGAGAGAGAGGAGAGAGAGGGCTTTGTGCCTTTTGACTCAACATTTTTTTCTCTTTCCATTTTCTTTCTTATTTTTCCTCCAGTAGTCCTCCACGCTGGCTGACTTTATAAAAAAAAATACACCTATAGGATCATCAACACCTCTTAAATTAGTTTGCCTAACCCCTTGAGGCCCAGAACGTAATTTCCATTGTAATATGACTACCATTAAGACGATTGAGCCAATTGTCATGCTTTGTCTAATTTGTGTTTTCTTTTATGTTACAGGTGAGTGTGTTGCGGAGATAATGTGTTGTACTAGAAACACTGAGGTAAAGGTGTGGGTGTAGTAAGGTAAGTGTGGTTAAGTTAGATTAAGTTAGGTTAGGTTAGGTTAGGTTACAAAGTGTGGTGAGGTGAGGTGTCCTGTGTTGCTATTGTAAGGGATATGTTGCTATGAAGTGTGTTGTATGCGTTGTGTAGGTATGTGTGTGTGTGTGTGTGTGTGTGTGTGTTGTGTGGGTGTGGTGGGTGTGGGTGGGTGGGTGGGTGGGGGTGGGTGTGAGTGTGTGCGTGTTGTGTGTGTATTCCTGTATCGTTTCTGTAAGGGATATGTTGCTATGAAGTGTGTGTATGCGTTGTGTAGGTAAGTGTCGTTTGTGTGTGTGTGTGTGTGTGTGTGTGTGTGTGGGTGGGTGTGGTGGGTGGGTGCGTGTGTGTGTGTATTCCTGTATCGTTTGTAAGGGATATGTTGCTATGAAGTGTGCGTATGCGTTGTGTAGGTAGTGTCTGTCTGTGTGTGTGTGTGTGTGTGTGTGTGTGTGTGTGTGTGTGATTGTTGTGTGCTATGAGTGTGTGTTATGGTTGTGGTGGTAAGTGTGTGTGTGGTGTGTTGTTGTGTGTGTGTTGTGTGTGTGTGTGTGTGTGTGTGTATTGTACGTGTGTGTGCAGGGTGGTGGTTGGTGTGGAGGTGTGGGTAACGGACAATTGTGTTAGAGGATGTGTATGAGCGTGGTTGTGGTACGCGTTGATCCGTGTGCTGTGGCGGAGAGGATGGAGGTGGAGAGAGGAGGTGAGGAGCAAGAGGACAGATGTGTAGCGAGGATGTAGGTAGTAGGAGTGCGAGGATGGGAGGAGGGAGGAGGATCGTGGTGACGTGAGGAGGAGGAGGAGAGGAGAGAGGGAGGAGGAGGAGGAGGAGGAATAACCAGGACGATGCAGGTTCTACATGTGCAGCTTGCAACTAGTCCTACCTTAGAGCGACCACGACTCAATATCATAACTAACTCTCCTCCCCCTCTTCCTCTTCCTCTTCCTCCTCCCTCCCTCTCTCCTCCTCCCTCCTCCTCCTCCTCCTCCTCCCTCCCCTCTCCTCTCCTCCTCTCCTCCTCCTCCTGCCTTGCTCTATTATATTCTGTTCTCCCACATGCAGTTTATTCATAGTTTTAATGCAGTTCAACAAATACCGAGGCGTCCCTAGATTATCTCTCTTTCCTATGTGATCCTCCTTATCCTCCTTCCTCTCTATAGTGTTGTAGTGCATTATAAACAAACAGCCTCGTCAGGACCCAAAGGTTTATTGCTGTTTATAAGTCCTTTCTAATCCTCTTCCTCCTCCTGTATATCCTTGCACTGCACTTCGTCGCACCACCCTTTGCCGCGAAGCCCTCAGTTTCCCTGCCGTGGTCAAGGGTACAAGCAGTCAGTCATCGTTGTGGAGGATTGAGTATGAACAATTATCTTAATTTTGTATACGTCCAAACGCAGTCAGGAGGGGATGGGTGCATGGTGGTGGGAGGGTTGGCGGCACCTGACAGTCTCTCTCCCGGGAAGGTTGTCGGCGTGCCCCTCCTGGCTCACCTTGGCAAGGGTCACCCGAGCGAGAGGTTTGGCAGAACCATGCATGCTGCCCGCGGCGGGTATGGACCGGCGGGCAGGGTAGAGTAGCGGACAAGGGCAGTAACAACCCTTGCTGTGTATTCTCCCCACCCTTGTACTGCTTCCTGTTCCTTTTTCTCCCCTCCAGCAAGTTTATGTCCTAATGGTCTCGACAGCAGGCAACCGAAGAAGAAAATGTGTATTGAATCTAATAGCGGAGTGGCGAGGAATGGAAGGCTTGGGGTTGCGGACAGCGGGCAGCAGAGGTGCGCCCCGTACGATAACCTTCACACGGTACTGGAGGGGTGCGAGGCAGGGGCTCCCCGGCAGGCGGCCACACACTCCTCTGCGAACATGAATTTGCTAGAGGGTGAGCAGGGCGTCTTGGGAGTCCTCGCTCATGGGTAAATGTAAATGAAAATCAATTAGGTAATAGGCAGGCGGTATCATCTGAGGCGTCGAGGAGTTGCCAGCTTGTTCCAGCCTCACCACCAGTGTTGCCGCCACGAGGCCCGCGCTGGAACGAATCCTTCGCAGCCAGAATTCATAAGGACACCGGGAGAAGACTCACTGTTTGACACTGAATTATAAGCTGAAACTGCCTGTTTGAGCACGGCGTTAGTGTGTGTTTGACGCGGCGGGCGGCGGCACCCTTCGTCAGGCCGGCGCGCCACCCAAGCGGCCGTCTCGTTGCCTTGAACTACAATCATGCAACGCAGCGTTTTTTGTTGTGATGAGCGCAAGCGCACACCATTTCTGTGCCCGCCGCCTTGTGTTTGTTGTTGACTGGATTAAAGCGCAATGTGCAAACCGCAGTTAGTGTGTAGTGTAGCACGTTCTGTGGAGGGCCTGAGGCTGCAGGGGCGTGGGCAGCAGGGGCGGAATAGTGAGGGAGGCGGCAGTCTCCTCCAAACGGACAGGAGGGAGGGAGCAGAGGACGCCAGGCTATGGGTGAACGTCCAGGGCAGCGGCCGTCGAGCGTGGAGAGCGGCTGGAAATTAAACTATTTATTCTTCCTGAAGAAGTAATGATAACCTTCTTAGGGAGGAGAATTGCTACTTCCCGGGGAGGGGAGGGTGTAGGGTGGTGAGGGGGAGGGCCAGATTTTATTCGTGGCGGTCATCAGGTGTGGTAATGAGTTGGTTACAGTCAATAGCCACAACACGCACAGCACAGCCGGCGTGGCGGAGGTGCAGCCGCTTCTCGCATCCTTTGTCGGCCGCCCCTACCGTATACCTACCTCCCCTATCTCCTCCCTGACCCACATGCCCCACCCCCTCCCATACTGACTTGCCGTGCATTCTCTAGACCCATCCCGCCGTCTTGCCCCCCGCGGCCACCACCAACCAGCGGAGGTCAGCACTCGGGGCGTTCATTAGAGGCAGGGAGGGTGGTGTTGAGCAGGTGGAGGGAGGGAGCGGTAGTGGTGGTGCCCAACGGAGGCAGGAAGGCGGTGGTGTAGCCGTAGGGAGACTTTACTCACTGACTGGTGACACATGCGGGTGAGGATTGTATGTCCTCGTGGTCGCTTTGGGGAAAGTGAATCCTCTCGTCCTCGATCTTACATAGCTCCCTTCACCTCTACTTCCCCTGTGGCCCTTTCTTTGCTCTCTTACATCTTATCCTCTTGCCACACATTAGTATTTTTTCCTCTTGATATTGCATGAACACACACACACCACACACACACACACACACACACACACACACACACAACACACACACACACACACACACACACACACACACACACACACAACACACACAAACACACACACACACACACACACACACAACACACACACACACACACACACACACACACACACACACACACACACACACACACACCACACACACACAACCACACACACACACACACACACACACACACACACACACACACACACACACACACACACACACACACACACACACACACACACACACACACACACACACACACACACACACACACACACACACCACACACACACCACACACACACACACACACACACACACACACACACACACACACACACACACACCACAACACACACACACACACACACACACACACACACACACACACACACACACACACACACACACACACACACACACACACACACACACACACACACACACACACACACACACACACACACACACACACACACACACACACACACACACACACACACACACACACACAACACCACACACACACACACACACACACACACACACACAACACACACAACACAACACACACACACACACACACACACACACACACACACACACCACACACACACACACACACACACACACACACACACACACACACACACAACCACACACACACAACACACACACACACACATTCCCGGGTTCTCCAGACTTCAGGAATCGTCGGGCGAGGCCTTGAAGGAGTTCTTTCTTGTTATCCGAGTCTGCGCGGCGTAAGGCGGTGAGGCAGTGGCACAGACATGGCTTTTATACGAGTATGGCTGACTTTATGACGTTGAGATGAAAGCCGTAGTGAATTTGATGGCGACGTCTGCGGGGAAGCTGTTGTTGCCCTGTTAGTAGACTCCCACGACCTGGCTAACGAGGCACGGCAGCGGCGAGTCAGTTCATGCCTCCTTAACGGATTGACTTAATAAGAACCGAAGCTTTTGTTGAATACAGGTAAAAAAGAAGGCAAGGGAACGGTGAATATGATTTATTTTCATTCAAGTTCTTAAGGAAGGATTGAAAAGGAGTCTTGAGGCCGCGGAGGGGGGCAGGGGGGAGTAACACAGCACTATAGCAGAGGACCGGGGTAGGAGTGCTGTGGGGGAGTGGGGGAGCAACACAGCACTATAACAGAGGACCGGAGTTAGGAGTGCTGTTTTGCAAGGGAAGGAAGGCGATGGTTTCTGTAGGTGTGCGATTACGGCTGATTAATGAGAGGAGGTAAATCTTAACGATAGAGTTTGATTGATGAAAACGAGTAGCAACTGCCGATCAGCCGTGATTAATCAGAGCAGGTACCCAGTCTGACGGTGACCAGTCTGTGGTGGCCAGGCTGACTCGGCAAAAACTCCGCCTCTTGATTAGCGTCGGAGTCGATACCAAGCGAGAACTGGATCCTGGTGACAAAACACCATAAAAGCGGCGACGACCAGGAAGGGGCAGGGCGAAGGGAGAGGGAATGTGTTAAGGGGTGAGCTGGGAGAGGGATGACGAAAGAAGTAAGGGCAGAAGGAGAAGGAGGTAGGGTGAGGGGAGAGGGAATGTGTTAAGGGGTGAGCTGGGAGAGGGATGACGAGAGAAGTAAGGGCAGAAGGAGAAGGAGGCAGGGTGAGGGGAGAGGGAATGTGTTAAGGGGTGAGCTGGGAGAGGGATGACGAGAGAAGTAAGGGCAGAAGGAGAAGGAGGCAGGGTGAGGGGAGAGGGAATGTATTAAGGGCTGAGCTGGAGAAGGAAGGACGGGAGAAGTAAGGGCAGAAGCGAGATTCAAAAGGCCATTCTTCCTTCTTCGAGGTCAACTTTCTCTACTAGTCACCCCTTTATATAGGTCCTTAACCTTCCATCTTACCAACTACTCGCTACCCTCAAGTATTTTTTTTCTCGAAGATAAAATCCTCCCATCCATATCAGCTTCCTTGATCTACTTCGACCTTTAGAGGCAACCTTCACTTACCCTCGTTTACATAAACCTCACCCTTTGGTTTTCCCCTCACATTATCAGTTACCCCTTACCTCTGTTCCTTCCCTCCCATGCACAGGTACACTCATTCCCTCATACCTCATTCCCTTAATCAAAACATTTCCATTCCTCTCGGGTCCTCATTCACTTCTAAGGGCAGTCCACTCTCTCCTTTTAGTTACA
>JACEEZ010001467.1:327426-334926 GCA_016584305.1 Chionoecetes opilio | reverse complement strand
TTTCTCTCCCCTCCCTCTTGTCCTCTCACCCCTTGTCTGTCATTTTTCTTTCATCCCTCTACTCCCTTCCTCCTTCCTTCCCTCCTTCCATCCTTTCCCATTATTTTCTCCCCTTCTTTACTTCACTTTTCTCCTTATATCTTAAACCTTATACCTCCTTAGTGCTTTCATCCCCAACTTCTATTCCTTCCTTCCTTCCTTCTTTCATCTCTCGTTTCTCAGTGCTTATATTCCCTTCCTTCTACTCCTTCCTTCCTCCCCCTTCTCTCCCTCCCCCCCTTCCCCCCTTCCCCCCTCCCCCCTTCTCTCCCTCTCCCCGCCCCCCCAAGCCACAGGTGCCCCCATCACTATACTGTCACGGGGAACCACCTTGCAAGTCACCACTGTTGTCTCTCTAAACACTTCCTCCATATTGAATATACTACTGCTACTACTCCTGCTGCTGTTTTTGCTTTTACTACTGCTACTACTACTGCTTCTACTACTGCTGCTGTTGTTGCTTTTACTACTACTACTTCTACTGCCATTGCCACTACTACTACTACTACATAACCACCTACTACTACTACTACATAACCACTTACTACTACCTACCACCACCAGCACATATGTAGTTAAGTCTGCGTACTGTATTCTCCCGCGCCGGCCCAGAACCGTGGCCACCGAGATGACATCTCGGTGGCCACGCCAGAACCCGCAACTCAGCCTGGGGTTGAAGTCGAGGAGGTGGAATAGCACAGTAGGGACACCAATAGCATGCCAAAAAAAGGGGGCGTTCCTTAAATGAGGGGGGGGGGGGGGGGGTACATTGCTTCCTCACTCGTCATATACTATCTTTTTTTTAGTCAAGGGGCTAGTGATATTTTTTTTTTTTTTTTTTCTTTAGCGTGACTGATTGGTGAGTAGTGAGTTTTGTTTTTTCTTCTTCTTTTTGAGCATGACTTATGAGAGAAGACGTGGAGAGAAGTAAGAAAAGAAGAAGAAAGAAAGGAAGTGAACTGTCTGAAGAAGGAAGAGGAAGACAGTGAGCAGAAGGCCACGTGGCTTCTCTCGTCTCTCAGGAATGTGATGGCGAAGGAAAGAAAGAGTTAGAGGAAAGAGTTGTTAAGTGGAGGAAGAGGAAGCCATTGGTCCTTGGTTATGGGGGGGGAGGGGGGAGTAACATGGTGGATGATAATGGTGATGGTGGAGAAGGTGGTTGTGATGGTGGGAGAGGGGGTTCATGGTGGGGAGGAGATTCATGGTGGGCTCTAATGGTGGGGGAGGAGGTTCATGGTGGGTTCTAATGGTGGTGGTTGTGATGGTGGTTGTTTTGACGTGTTAGAACATGTTAGAGGTTATATGGAGGAGAAAAAGCATGAAGTTGGAGGATAAATAGTAAGAGGGAATAAAAGGAGGAGATAAAGGAGCAATATTTAATGAACTTATATGTCATTTAAAGAGGAATAGATTTGGTTAAACGATAAATATTGAAATGTAGACAAATGAAAAATATATAGAGTAAGGGAATGGGATGAAAAAGGCATGAGGATGAGGATGAATAACAACGCAAAGAGAGAGAGAGAGAGAGAGAGAGAGAGAGAGAGAGAGAGAGAGAGAGAGAGAGAGAGAGAGAGAGAGAGAAACAGACAGACAGACACAGACAGACAGTGAGAGAGAGAGGGAAAAGAGAGAGTAAAAAAGACAGGCAGACACACAGACAGAAAGAGAGAAATAAAATTAAAAAAAGCTACGTTATTTGCTTATTTCTACCACACAAATATCACCGTAAATAACCTTGACCTTGACAGAAAACATTTTAAGCGGTTTATCTCCCGCGCGTGATAACATTCCGGGATGTTTTTTAAGCGTCGCCCCGAGCTGTCATAATCCACCCCGCGCCGCGCCCTCCTGGGAAATATATAAGAATCCTTGTCGTCATAAATCCATGTAATCCTAACTCAGCAGTCGCACGGATTTCATTTCCTCTGACTCTTCCCTTTTTTTTATTTTATTTTTTATTTATTTATTTACATCTATTACAGTTTGACATCAGACAAACAAACGAAGGATAGCAACATAAAATAAAGATAATAAAATATAAAATAATAATAATAATAAAATATATACATAGTCACATACATACATACATACATACATATTCCCTAGCACGAAATTTATTGAAAAACATGAAACGGTTCCCTATATTTTTTTTCACCATTAAAGTCACCGTTATTGATGCTGTACATGTTTATTCCCATATTATTGTATCTTCATGTTAATATTAAAGAAAAAAGTATTGCGTGTTCCTGGATTTTCATAAGTGTATTTCCAATTCTTAGTTTTTCATTGTAGTTTATCCTGGATTTCATAACTTTATTTCCTAATTTTAGTTTTCCATTGTAGTTTATCCTGGATTTCATAAGAGTATTTCCTAATTTTAGTTTTTCATTGTAGTTTATCCTGGATTTTCATAAGTGTATTTCCTAATTTTAGTTTTTCATTGTAGTTTATCCTGGATTTCATAAGAGTATTTCCTATTTTTAGTTTTTCATTGTAGTTTATCCTGGATTTTCATAAGTGTATTTCCTAATTTTAGTTTTTCATTGTAGTTTATCCTGGATTTCATAAGTGTATTTCCTAATTTTAGTTTTTCATTGTAGTTCATCCTGGATTTCATAAGTGTATTTCCAATTTTAAGACTTCTATTACAGTTTATCCTGGATTTCATAAGTTTATTTCCTATTTTAAGATTTCCATTATAGTTTATCCTGGATTTCATGTGTATTTCATATTTTAAGATTTCCATCGTATAGTTTATCCTGGGTTTTATAAACACGTCTCTTATTTGAAGTGTTCCTTATGTACGTAGTAACCGTAGAATTATACTGTAGTGCAAGAAATGATAAACTAGATAGAGAAGAATAAATGTAAAGCAGGAAAAAGCCTAGACAGATTTAGAAAAAGGGAAATTGTGATAGAAGAAATTAAGAAAAATGAGACAGCGATAGAAACCGAGAGGAGGAGGAGGAGGGGGAGGAGGAGGAGGGAGGAGGGAGGAGGAGGAGGAATGTGAGGAGGAGGAGGAGGAGGGAGGAGGAGGATGAGGAGAGAGGAATGTGAGGAGAAAGAGGAGGAGGAGGAGAAGGGGGGAGGAGGAGGAGAAGGGGAGGAGAAGGAGGAGGAGGAGGAGGAGGAGGAGGAGTGAGGAGGAGGAGGAGGAGGAGGAGGAGGAGGAGGAGGAGAAGAAGGGGGAGAAGGAGGACAGGACAAGGAAGGAAACAGGAAGAGGATATATAGAAAATATGGAAATAGGGGACATGAAGGAAAAAGCAGGAGGGGAAATAAATATAAAAGTTAGAGATGAAAGATTGCTGGAGAAAATAACACTGAGGAGAGAGAGAGAGAGAGAGAGAGAGAGAGAGAGAGAGAGAGAGAGAGAGAGAGAGAGAGAGAGAGAGAGAGAGAGAGAGAGAGAGAGAGAGAGAGAGAGACAGACAGAGAGAGAGCAAGGAAACGAGGGAGAGAAAAGCAATTAAACAGGAAGATCAACACAGTAAAGAAAAAGTAAAGAAACGAAGTAAACAAGAATGAAGGAAATAATAGAAAAATATGAGAGGGAGAAAGGGAGAAAGAGGTGGATGGAAGGAAAGGAAAAAATAGGCGAACAGACTGTATATGAAGAATGGAGAGAGAGAGAGAGAGAGAGAGAGAGAGAGAGAGAGAGAGAGAGAGAGAGAGAGAGAGAGAGAGAGAGAGAGAGAGAGAGTAAAAAAGAAAATATATACACGCAGAAATCATACAAATCTACTGCTACAAAATTTACGACGACAACTGGAGACGCGAAGCTCAAGGAAGAAAAATGGTGGACAGCTCTCACTACATTCCTCTCCCTTCCCCTCCCTTCCCCTCCCTCCCCTTCCCCTCCCTTCCCTCCCCTTCCCTTCCCTTCCCCTCCCTTCCCCTCCCTTCCCTTCCCTTCCCTCCACAAATTACCTTATGAGTTTCCGATTGCTGTCGCGTAGACCAACCCACGCAGGGACCGGATACTGAGGCGATGGGGAAGGATGATGCTGTGATGTTGCTCTCTCTCTCTCTCTCTCTCTCTCTCTCTCTCTCTCTCTCTCTCTCTCTCTCTCTCTCTCTCTCTCTCTCTCTCTCTCATCTTGTTTCTTCCATCCATGCATCTTACTCCCTTTGTGTTCTTTCCTATTCTCTCTTCTCTCAATTTTCTCCTTTGCATCTTTGCGTTTTTCTATTTCCCTCCCTCCTCCTCCTCCTCCTCCTCCTCCTCCTCCTCCTCCTCCTCCTCCTCCTCCTCCTCCTAAATCCCACTAAAGGAAAACAAGAAAGAAAAATATATACAGAATATTGTTTCCCAATTGTCATTTTCCCTATCTTGTATCACGTCGGTTTATTTGTCGATAGCTGAGGTCGGCATCTTTCATCCCCCCTCCTTTCCCCTCCCCTCCCATCCCTTCCCTTCCCTTCCCTTCCCTACCCCTCCCTTCCCCTCACATCCCCTCCCTTCCCTTCCCCTCCCCTCCCTATATCACCCTGCCCCCCACAAATATAATCGTGTCTACATGAAGCAATTTGATGCGACCCTCTCAGGTACAGGAAGGAGGAGGTAGTGAGGGGAAAAGAGGGGAGGTAGTGAGGGAAAGAGGGGAGGTAGTGAGGGGAAAGAGGGGAGGTAGTGAAGGGAAAGAGGTAGTGAGGGGAAAGGGGACGTAGTGAGGGGAAAATATGGAAGGTATTGAGGGGAAAAGGGGACAGTAGGAAAAAGAGGGAAAAGTAGGAAGGTACGTGAGGGGAAAAGAAGGGATGTAGTGAGGAGAAAGAGGGGAGGTAGTGAGGGGAAAAGAGGGGAGGTACAGAAGGAGGAGTTCGGAGTGATTTTATAGTTGAGAGGAGGTAGTGAGGGGAATAGAGGGGAGGTAAGGTGGGAGGAGCTCGGAGTGATTTTAAAGTTGGTTCCAAGAAGGTAGATGCTCCCCTCGTTGTTCCCCTCACCCTCCCTCTTGTTGTCGCCCCCGTGACGTCACTGTTCGCCTGGGGGGGTTGAGGGGATGGAGTATTAATTTCGATGGAGTTTGTCTGAAGAGCGGCTTTGGGGGGAGGGAGTGGCAGAGGGGAAAAAGAAGGGAAAGAAGTGCAAACGTAAGGTAAAAAAAGTCTTTCTCTCTCCCCTCTCTCTCTCTCCTCTCTCCTTTTTCTTTTTCTCTCTCTCTCTCTCCCTCTCTCTCTCTCTCCTCTCTCTCTCTCTCTCTCTTCTCTCTCTCTCTCTTCTCCTCTCTCTCTCATCTCTCTCTCTCTCTCTCTCTCTCTCTCTCGTCAGGGACATTAATTTTTTCCCCATCCATCCCTCACCTCCCTTCCCCCTCCCTCCATGCCTTGAACCCCCCCCCCCTTCTACTATCCATAGCTTAATCTACAACAGGATATGACGCCGCCTGTGTAATCTTGTATATTGGGCGTGAAAATGAGGTTGTCGAGGGGGCGGGGAGAGCGTGGCTGTCTGGTTGCCTGGTTGGCTGGTTGGCTGGTTGGTAGACGTGCTGATGGTGATGGTGATAGTGAGGAGGAAGGAAGGTAAGGAGAATAGACTCATAGGTAGAGACAAAAAAAAAAAAAAAAAAAAAAAGTCTAAACGTAGGATGAGATTCAGAAAACATTTTGAATCTCTCCTCTGAGGCTAAACTTTTCCTGCTTAGAGTTTAGACTTTAGAGGAAAATTCCAGTTTACATTCATATTCCCATAATTGTTGTATCTTCATGTTAACCCCTTGAGGCCCAGAACGTAATTTTCATTGAAATTTGGGTACCATTAGACGATTTTTAATGAATATAAGCAATATTTTATAGATCTGACCTGTTGTAGTACCCTTGTCCATTAGCTAATTTGGTATATTAAGCAATTTTCGTAATTTTATGGCTAACAACATACAATTTTATATAGCAAAGGAAAGATCTGGGCGTGAAAGGGATATCAAAGGAAAACTATTGCGTTTATCCTGGGTTTCATGAGTGTATTTCCTAGTTAAAGTTTTCCATTGTAGTTTATCTTCGATTTTATAAGTACTTACAAAACGTGGCTATTTTCCTTGTCTTCATCGTCCTTTCTTCCTTCTCCTTCTTCTTCTCTTTCTTCCTTCCTTCTCGTTCTTTCTTCCTTTCCTTTTCTTCACGTCCTCGTTGGCGGCGTCTTGATGGTGACGGCGGGGTAGTGAAGCGGCAGGAAGATGGTGATGGTGGGGATGGTGGTGGAAGCGAGGAAGTTCATAATCGTAGGCACTCCCGTTACGGCGAGACTTCGAGGTCCCAAATTGACCGCATCTTCTGCTTACAGTGAAGGCTTCGCGAGGATGTAATCAGAAAATCAGGACATGAAGCAGACTTGAGACATTTTTTTATTCGAAACGATTATACTTTTTTTTTTTTTACATCACAAAGAACTGGCTAATGGCAAAAAATAAAAAAGTAACAAAAAGTCTGGTCTAGTCTGGCGTGGATCATTCGGTGGATTAGTGTTGAGAGGTTGGTGGTGATGTGGAGTTATTGATGTGGACTGTGGTGAGGCAGTAAGGTGGAGGGTAGAATGACGAAGGAAAGGTGGAATAAGCTAGGAAGAGGAGGTAGAGAAGGAAGGAAGGAAGGCAATGTAGAAGGACGAAAGGAATAAGGAATACTAAGGAATAAGGAATAATATAAGGCCTTCTATCCCACCTTGCTTTTCCTAATAGACGCTGTTTGCTGTTTGGAGTATCCCTCTGTAATCCTTCTCTCTTCCATCCCTACCTTCCATGCATTTATCCTTTCAGCAGCCTTTGGTTCTCTCCCTATTTCATATTCTTTCTCTTTATCATACATCCCATTTCTTTCATTGCTCCTTCCACCTTTCTTTCCCACTTGTTTTATATCATCCTTTCAGCTCCTTCTCCCTCTTCACCGCTCCTCCTGCGTCTCCTCCAAACACAGGTATTCTGTTTTTCTGTCCCTAATGTTATCGCAATCTCGAGAACTGCTGATTAAATGGGGTAAATCTGGTCGTGGGTGATAATAGGAGGATAAAGAAAGGATGAAGGCGCATAATGATCCCAAAATGTGAAGGCATTGCATGATTATGAAAATAGAAACCCGAAATACACGTGTCATTAAAAGGAGACATGATGTTGAGCGTTGCCTAAAATTACATTGATTAGGAGGCGTGAAAGTGCACACACACAGACCCCCCCCCCCCCCACACACACACACATAGGAAATATACGAAAAACACAAAAGTTACAGCAAATTAAACGGCTAATATAAAACGACAGAGAGAAAACGATGGTAATGAAAGTGGCTACAGTAAAAAAAAACAAAAAAAACACATGATAAACAGTAAAACATGTCATGGAACGTAAACTAAGAACATGTATATACCGGAAATGAGATTGTGTCATTTGAATACAAGGTCAAAAATAGGGTCATATTATTTTTTTTTTCCACACACACACACCACACACACACACCACACAC
>JACEEZ010001467.1:319926-322426 GCA_016584305.1 Chionoecetes opilio | reverse complement strand
TCTCTCTCTCTCTCTCTCTCTCTCTCTCTCTCTCCTCTCTCTCTCCATCATTTCTTCCTCCAACACAAACATATTCACCATTATACATAGGTGGTGGAGAAGTACTACTATACATATTACATACCACCATATTACTATAACCCTACTATACATACGTGGAGGAGGTATACATGCTTACGGAGGCGAGGCAGCAGGGGCAGGAGGAGCAGGAGGAGGCTGGTAGGACGTCCCCGGCGCTGCACTTTCCTCCCGGGACTTATTGGCGGTAAAAAGTGTAGGAGATGTGTGGCGGCGGTGGTGTTATTGCGGCTTTACGAGTGAGAGCCACGTGGCGCTGTCAGGGCTGGTGATCCGCCGGGCTGACGCGGCTTATTGTTACCCGGCCCGATATTGTGTCAGCCTCCTCCTCCTCCTCCTCCTCCTCCTCCTCCTCCTCTTCCTCCACCTCCACGCCTCCTCCTCCTCCTCCTCCTCCACGCCGCCTCCTTCTTCTTCTCCTCCTCCTCTTCCTTCCCTTTTTCGTCATCTTTCTACTGTGCTCTATTCTACATGTCATCTCACTCTCCATTTATTGCCCTCCTCCTCCTCCTCCTCCTCCTCCTCCTCCTCCTAGTTACTCTCTCATTCATACCATCATGTCTTCCATATATCCCGTTGCAGTTCTTCCTCATGTCTAAACCCTCATAGCCACCTAAAGCCTTGCCTCATCTTTCCCTCTCACTTACGATTTTCCTAACTCTATTCTTACCCTTCCTTTAAATTCATTTCATTCTCTCTCCTTCTCTTCTCTTCCCTTTTTCTCCCTTTCCTCCCCTTCCCCTCCCTTCCCCCCCGCTTCACCGCCGCTCCCTTCCATCTTTCCTTCCTTGTCACAATCGTCCTCAAACAACAGGGAGAGTAAAGGGGGCCGGAGGGAGGGAGTGAAGAAGGGAGAGACAATACATTGGTGGCAACATATCGCGTCAAGACAGATCACTTTAGGATGGGACTAAATCGCATTCCTGGAAAGAATTGGAAAAAGACATTGAGGAGGAGGAGGAGGAGGAGGAGGAGGACTGCAGTGAAGTGAAGGTAAGGAGAAGGTGGAGGCAGAGGAAAAGGAGGAAGTAGAGGGGGGGGCAGTTGTTTACTATAAGGTCTCTTTATTGAAAACTTTTAATGGGAACTGAATATTTATCTTAGGCGATGCACGTGGAGACAGAGGAGAGGGATGGAGTCTTTTAAGTGAAGGGAAGATAAAAGAAAGGAGAAAACAAAAAGATAAAAGGACGTAGGAGAAGTTATGGAGATGGAAGAAGATAGATAGGTAAATACGTATTGCGGGAACCAAGGCAAGAAAAGAGAGAGAGAGAGAGGAAGGAAAAGAGAGAGAGAGAGAGAGAGAGAGAGAGAGAGAGAGAGAGAGAGAGAGAGAGAGAGAGAGAGAGAGAGAGAGAACACTACATATGTTTCAGTGAATAAAAAGAAAAAAGCGAAATATATATACAATGATCTAGGAAATTAAATAGTTACATGTCAATTGGTAGTGATTGACTTGTACCCTGGTCATCCCGTACCCTAGTCAACCTGTCACCTGGTCAATGCGTCACCAAGCGATCCGTCCTCAAGCCGCGTTTGAGCGAGGCCTCTGGTGGCTTGAGCGGCTCATTTAAAAATATATAAATAAAAGATAAATAAATATAAAAAAATATATATATATATATATATAATTTAAAATTTAAAAAAATCAAAATATAAAAAATAAAATATAAAAAATAAAAATAAATAAAAAAATATAAAAAATGACAAAAAAATAAAAATAAATTAAAAAAAAACTAATATTTTTATTTTCTATTTTACTAATTTTTTTTTTACTAAATTTTTTTATATATAACTTTTTTTTTATTATTTTTATTTTTATTTTTTATATATACATTTATTTATCTTTTATTTATTTATTTTTTAAAGAGCCGCTCAAGCCGCCAGAGGCCTCGCTCAAACGCGGCTTGAGGACGGATCACTTGGTGACGGATTGACCAGGTGACAGGTTGACTAGGGTACGGGATGACCCGGGCACATTAGGTTAGGTTAGGTTAGTTGGACAAGGTCCAGGTTGACTAGGTTACGGTTTGACCTGGTACCCAATTGGCTTGAGTCAAAAATCAAAAAATATAAAAATAAAAAAATAAAAAATAAAAATAAATAAAAGATAGAAAAAATCTTGATTTTATATAGTTTTTGATGTTTTATATTTTTCGATTTATTATATTTTTTGATTTTATATTTTTATTTTTATATTTTATAATTTTATATATATTTTTTTATATACATTTTTATTTTTTATTTTTTATTTTATATATTTATTTATCTTATTTATTTATTTATTTTTAAAAGCCGCTTAAACCGTCAGAGGCCTCTCTCAAACGCGGCTTGAGGACGGATTGACCAGGTGACAGGTTGACTAGGGTACGGGATGATCAGGGTACATTAGGTTAGGTTAGGTTAGTTGGACAAGGTCTAG
>JACEEZ010001467.1:312426-314926 GCA_016584305.1 Chionoecetes opilio | reverse complement strand
GCCACCTCACCGTCCGTCCTCGCCTTGTCCCGCCACCTCACCGTCCGCCCAACCCCTCAATCGCCGCACAGCCCCCACAGAGACGCCAAAGCCGGGCTATTCATCACGACCGTGCATTTTTACACCTCATTTACCCGCTACGAGTCCAATCTCTTTAGAGGAGAGGGACTGGAAGGGAGAAAAAAAGAGAGGGAGAGGTAGGGAGAGAGAGAGGGAGGACTTCACATCTGGAGGGAATGTTTACTGTATGAGAGAGAGAGAGAGAGAGAGAGAGAGAGAGAGAGAGAGAGAGAGAGAGAGAGAGAGAGAGAGAGAGAGAGAGAGAGAGAGAGAGAGAGAGAGAGAGAGAGAGAGAGAGAGAGAGAGAGAGAGAGAGAGAGAGAGAGAGAGAGAGAGAGAGAGCAGTTCTGGAGTTAGTTAGGAGAGTGGCAGGGACGATGGTAGTAGATTAGTTGATGCAGATTAAGTCATTCTGTTGTCGAATCTTAAAGAGAGTCTTGAGTGGGCCTCGAATACCAATCCCACTCATCCCGTTCCGCCTGTGTACGGGATTTCCTTGTCTGAATATTACATGAGGAGGAGAGAGGCGGTGGTGTCGTGAGTACAGTGGTCGTCCCCTTAGCTACACACACACACTCACACACACACAGATAAATAGATAGATAGATAGATATATATTTATTGACCACAGTATTATAAATTACACATATCATTAATAAATGATATTTATTGACCACAGTATTATAAATTACACATAATATCATTAATAAATGGACAAAACACATCATGTCTAAAAATGTAACATTCCCACAAATTTGAGTAACAAACTGTAGTCCAACAAACACACACACACACACACACCACACACACACACACACACACACATCACACTCACACTCACACACACACACACACACACACACACACACACACACACACACAACACACACATACACACACAGGGTACTCTGTGGTGTAGGGGAAGCACGCTCGGTTCACAACCGAGAAGTCCCGGGTTCGATCCCCGGGCGGAGCGGAAACAGATGGGTTGTTTCCTTAAAACCCGAGCCCCTGTCCACCCAGCAGTGAATGGGTACCGGGTGTTAGCCGGGGTTTGTGAGCTGCTCTCCGGGGTGGTGGCTTCGGCCAACACTAAGCACTAAGGATGAATGATAAAAATGTTGATATGGAGACTGGGCCATACGAGCATTGCTCTGGCCCTGTAAAATACAACTAGATGAATACACAACACACACACACACACACACACACACACACACACACACACACACCCACACACACCCCGCACGCACGCACGCACGCACCACACACACAACACACACACACAGCACCACACCACACACACACACACACACACCACACACACACACCACACACACACACACACACACACACACACACACACACACACACACACACACACACACACACACACACACAACACACACACACACACACACACACACACACACACACACACACACACACACACACACACAACACACACACACACACCACACACACCACACCACACACACACACACACACACACACACACACACACACACACACAGAAAGTTTAAAAGCGAGTCTAGAGAGATCTAAGGAAGCGTTGAATTGCAGTTAAAGGTTTCAAACACTTTTCCTCCCGTCTTCATCCTCGAAATTGTAACTCAATCCGAAACTTGCATAACTTTTATCCATTCTTTCCATTTTTACATTTCCGTTATTTTTTGTCTTTTCCGTCAAACCTCTTCTAATCACGTCTTTTCATTCGCTTCCGTATAATTTTTTCCATTTTTGTTATCCAATTTCTGTTAACTCGCGTCTTTCTCCCCTATTGAATTTGATTTCCGCTTTCCTTACTCCTCCTCCTCCTTCTCTTCCTCTTCCTCTTCCTCTTCCTCTTCCTCTTCCTCCTCCTTCCTCCTTCCTCCTTCCTCCTCCCTCCTCCTCCTCCTCCTCCTCCTCCTCCTCCTCCTCCTCCTCCTCCTCCCCCTCCTCCTCTTCCTCTCTCCGGCAGGACCACCGCCAGGAAGTGTCGCCGTCTGTCTTCGAGCCACTAAATCGTCTGGGAAAGGCTTGAAGGGTATTTCTTTGCGGCTCGAGTGGTCTTCGGGGACGCCAGACTATGAAATTGGGGGAGTCGTGTGCGTAAAGAATAGGCACTGTCCCCCAAGCGTGCTGGGTGCAGTTCACAGCCGGCGAGGGAGCCTTATGCCGGGTTTCCTCTGCTGGTCGCACACGCTCCCACGCCCTGTAAACACGTGCACGCGGCAGGGATTTACTTGTCTGGCTGGGGGACACTTCCACTTGCCGCTGTCCACCCAAAGTAGGATTAGGGATGGGTGCCGTTAGGAATAGTTTTACTTGTATGTTGGAAGCTTGTCTTTACCTTCTGCTCCTCCTCATCCTTCTCTTTTTCTGAATGTTAAGAATGTTAAGGTTGTTGATATGATGTTTCTGTCGTGCTAAACCC
>JACEEZ010001467.1:287426-302426 GCA_016584305.1 Chionoecetes opilio | reverse complement strand
TTCCTCCTCCTTCCCTCTTCTACCCAAAAAATAATAGGAGATTAAGGGGAAATTTCCCCCCTTCCCATTCTCTTCTTTCCTCTCTCTCTCTCTCTCTCTCCCTCTTTTCCTCTCTCTCCTCTCTTCTCTCTCTCCTCTCTCTCTCTCTTCTCCCCTGATTTCCCCTTTCTTCCCAAACCCTTTCCCCGTTTTAACGGGGGAAAAAACGATGGAAAGGAGGGGGGAAAAGGGGGGGGAAAGGGTTTTGGTTTTTCCTTAAAATTCTCTTCTTATCCTAAAAAAACATTTCCCCTCCCTCTCCCCCCCTCTCCTCCCCTCTCCCCTCTCCCTCTCTCTCTCCTTCCCTGGGGCCCACCCCTTCCCTTGCACCTTTTCCTTTTTCTTGGGTTCCTCTCCTTTTTTTTATTCCTTCTCCTCCCCCCTCTTCTCTCTCCTCCTCTCCTCCCCCTCTCTCTCTCCCCTCTCTCCCTCCTTCCTCCCTCCTCTCTTCCCTCTCTCCCTTCTCTTCTCTCTCTCTATGTGCAGGCCATCATCATTTACGCCCCTCACTGTGGTCTGTATACACCTCTGAGGGTGAGAAACAGAGACCACAAATCCACGAAATTTTTCCCCCTTTCCACTTGCTCCTCAGACTCCTGCGCCCCTACGCCCCCTTCCTTCCTTTTCCTTTCCCTTCCCCCCTTTCCCTACCCCCCTTTCCCTATTTCCCCTCCTACCTCCCTTCCCCTTCCCTTTCCCTTTCTTCCTTCCTTCGTTCCCTACCTCCCTTCCTTCCTTCCCTCCATCCTTACCTCCTTACCTTCCTCCCATCCTTCCTACCTCCCTTCCTCTTTCCCTACATCCCTTCCTTCCCTACCTTCCTTCCTTCTTTCCTTCCTCCATCCCTCCGTACTTCCATCCCTTCCTTCCTTCGTCCCCTGTCCCTTGCTCATCGCTGTCCGAATGAAGGGTTGCACCACCGGACTTCCAATGCTCGTGGTCTCCGCCTATCGAAACACAAAGGCGACTGGACGGCGTAGATTTATAAGGATTACGTTTATTATAGAGATTGTGGTGTGTGTGTATACGTGTGTGTGTGTTTGTTTTGTTGCTGAGGAACTGTGCGTGTGTGTGGTTGGGTGGGGGGTGGAGGGGTGTTGTGGGTGGTGATGTCGCTGATTGAAAGGTGTCGGATGGGCGTAGAAGTCGTGTCAGGTGGTATAAAGGTGTTGCCTCAGGGTGGTGTAGCGGTGGGCCTTAATAGTCGTGGTTAGTGGTCGTCTTAGCGGTGCCTCTACGGTGGTCGTGGTGATAGTTGACAAGACTCATTAGCGTGTTGCCTCTTCTCCTCTTCCTCCCCCTCTTCTTCCTGCCCCTTCCTCCCCCTCCTCCTCCTCCTCTAACTTCCCCTTCCGTACAGCGATAAACGTCACCCACCCACCCACTCACCCACTGCCTGAGGTAATGCCGCCCACCGCCCTGTCTAGTGAGCGGGTGGTCCTTACAGCTCCTTAACCTGTACTTTACTCCCAACTCTTCCTGTCTCTCTAACTCTCTAATCTCTCCCAGCCCCTCTCTACCTCTCCCATCTTATCGTTAACCCTCCCTGCTTCTCATCACCTCAACCCCTACCTTCCCTGTCATTCCCTGGCTCTCCCTGCTGCTCCTAACCCATGTCCTTTCCCCCCTGCCTGTTTTTCTCTTCCACAATCATTACCATCCCCCCTTTCCATCTATTCCATCAGTCTTCCGTCCCTCTACCCCTTCTTATACTTCCCTCTCCTCTCTGCCCCTTCTCCTCTCGCTTCCATGACGCTGGGATCAAGGCGTGCATAATTCCATCGCCCGTTGAGGCTTGGCACCGTCTGAGCAGATTTTGCCACACCACCTTAATATGGCATGGATGGTGCCCTCTCCCACACTCTCCAGCAGGCATGATGCTCCTCCCCCAGAACCCTCCTCTACCTCATCTCCACCACCTCATCTCCACTACCTCATCTCCTCCCCCACAACCCTCCACCACCTCATCTCCTCCCCCAGAACCCTCCACTACCTCATCTCCTCTCCCAGAACCCTCCACCACCTCATCTCCACCACCTCATCTCTACTGCCTCATCTCCACCACCTCATCTCCACTACATTAGCCTTCCATCCTCCTGTAACATCCTCCTCATGCTCCTTAATTTCCTTGACTCGTGTATTCTTTGTCCCTCAGTCTCCTCCTCCTCCTCCTCCTCCTCTTCCTCCTCCCCCTCTTGCCTAAGCTCTCTCACCTCCTTCAGTATCCTCCTCTTCCTTAAATGTCTCACCTCCGGCCGGTTAGCTCCCTCTGCCGCCCCGCCGTTATAGCTGAACACTCTGCTTCATGTTTTCCATTTCCCTCTGGTGTGTTCTCTCTCCCCTCCGCCCTGAGCCTTCCCGAACGTCCCTGTGAAGCCTTTCCATCATCCAACACAACAACTCCTCCTCCTCCTCCTCTTCCTCCTTTCCTCCTCCTCCTCCTCCTCCTCCTCCTCCTCCTCCTCCTCCTCCTCCTCCTCCTTCTGTAGATTCTCCCCTGGGAAGTATCACTCATGCCCTGTCGACCCCGAGAGAGACCTTCATATTGGAAATTACGGAGGCGGAAAGTGTTATAGTGTGTGTGTGTGTGTGTGTGTGTGTGTGTGTGTGTGTGTGTGTGTGTGTGTGTGTGTTGTTGTTGAAGGGCGGGGAGGGGAAGGGCGCCTCGACGGTGACTTTACTTCCCCGCTAATGATGATTGCCGAGTCGCTTCTGCTGGCTGGGTAGGGGTGGTTGGGGGGGGGGGGGAAGAGGGGGGTTGGGGGGAAGGGGGAAGAGGTGGTTGGGGCGGGGAGGGGGGAAGAGGTGTTGGGGCGGGGGGGGTACAGGTGGTTGGGACGGGGGGGGGTAGCAGGTGGTTGGGGGGAGGGGGGAAGAGGGGTTGGTGGGGGGGGGGGAGGGAAGAGGGGGTTGGGTGGGGGGTAGAGGTGGTTGGGGGGAGGTGGTTGGGATGGGGGGGTAGAGGTGGTTGGGGCGGGGGAGGTAGAGGTGGTTGGGGGGAGGGGGAGGGGCGAATCTTCACCCTTTCCTCCTTCAGGTATTAAGTGATGGTGGTGTGGTGGTGGTAGTAGAGTTAGGGGGGTGGAAGGACGTGAATATGATTTTGTTCATTTAACTTTTTTTGGGGGGTGAAGGGAGAGGGTTGTATCGTGAATGATTTAGAGCATGATTAAGGATGACGCATGCTGGAGAGAGAGAGAGAAAAAAAAAATCATCATCTGTAGGCAAAACGGGTGAAAGATGACATTTTCTAAAGGAAAAGAAGAAACAATTGGCATGTATAAGACTTCAACTCTTCAAAAACATTCCTTACCTTATCTTTTTGCATTATTCCTTCTCAAAAATTAGCAGAAGAAATGGATTTTTGTGTCTGGGTGGGAGGAGGAGGAGGAGGAGGAGGAGGAGCGGGAGGAGAAGAACAAAAATTATATAAACAGATAAGCAGACTGTGTGAAGGAATAGGAAAATGAGGAAAGAAGAGGTAGATAAGACTCCACCTCTAGGATAAGAGATACGAGGTAGTAGTAGATAAGAGGTAGATATCTCCTCCACCTCTCTCAATTAAATCACCCACTAACTCATCCCCCAGACGAGGCCAGAGAGGGAAATAAAAAGGCAATGCAAAATCGGGTTTGGTTATCTGCCGCATCCATCGCCGCTATTGGCAATGTCTCTTTAACGTCGCCTCTCTACCTGTAGCTCGCAAATTACACGTGGGAACAGAGTGAGGCGAGTTAGCAGGTATTGAATATGTGTGATTTGTGGAGCTGAATAGTGCAGTTATGGGCCTGTGTGTGTGTGAGAGAGAGAGAGAGAGAGAGAGAGAGAGAGAGAGAGAGAGAGAGGGGGGGGGAAGAATAATGGAGTTGATCGAAAGTTTATGGTGTCTCATTCCTCTTTTTTTCCTCCCCTTCTCTCTCTCTCTCTCCCTCTCTCCCTCCATTCCGTCCTTGTCAAATATAAGGGAGAGAAGGAGGGAAGGAGGGAGGCAGCAGTGTATGGGGTAATGGGGGGGGAGGGGCGTGGTGGGAAGGTCCAGGTGAGGGATTGAGGGAGGGGAAAAGAAATAATGGGACCCCTGCAGTGTTTTCTTTGTGACGGAAATGTTGTACTTATGTGTAACACGAAGCCAGGCATTGTAGCAGACTGTTGGAGGCTATTATTTTCTCCTTGTAATCATTTCTCGTTTATCTCGTGTGGAGGTTTTGTTATAGTTTTGGAATGTGATGAAGGAAATGCGGTAATAATGGCGGGATTAGATATTATTTTATCTCCCTGGGATTTTTTTTTTTGGGGGGTATTTTTGGAACTCCTCGGTAATTTAATATATACGAATGCATCCCTTTATTGTTATTGTTTTTTGTTGTTGTTATTAATTGGTTTGTTATGGCGTTCATACTCCTGTTCCTACAAGCCTCATATAAGATTTTTTTTTTTTTTTTTTTTTTTTACGTACTTACATCTCCGAAGTGGCCAAGGATTTGTCAAAAAAAAAAATGTAGCAAAAAGCCAAAATGTTACCGCGACCACGTACTATCTGTTTTATCCTCGTATATTGTTATGCGTTCATTACCTATACTTTTATCTACCTCATTATCTATCACCAATTTCCTTATTTGATATTTTACTGTCACATGCGTCATCTATATATCTATTTATATGTTTTTTATCCTTGTATTTCACCAAGTAAAGCAGAGCATACTTGGTACTTGCTCTCGCATTCTCTGTGATCCATTTGCTCTATTACCTTCCCCCCCCAAAAGAAAATTAACAAAGGGTCTTTAAATTTTTTTATTACGATGACAGCGCGTTCTCGGGTATCACGTCCAAACATGTTATGGCCAACGTTATACTATAAAAAATACATCCCTGTCCTCCTCCTCCTACTCCTCCTCCTCCTCCTCCTCCTCCTCCTCCTCCTCCTCCTCCTCTACCTCCTCCTCCGCCTCCTCTACCTCCTCCTCCTCCTCCTCTACCTCCTCCTCCGCCTCCTCTACCTCCTCCTCCGCCTCCTCCTCCTTGTGTCCTGCTGACGGCTTCCTTTCTCCTGATTCAAGCACCTCACTGAAAGGCTGACGAAACAATTACTTATTGCCCACGTACGCCTTGACGTCAGCACAGCGCCGGCAAGTCTGTTAAAGAGGTGCAGGGTGGGCAAGTGTGGGTGTGTGATTTGTCTCACCCGCTGCTGGCAAGAGGGTGAGATAAAAGGGTGGAGAGAAATAAGGGGAGAAGAGAGAGAGGAGAGAGAAGAGAGAGAGAGAGAGAGAGAGAGAGAGAGAGAGAGAGAGAGAGAGAGAGAGAGAGAGAGAGAGAGATCCAGTCCTCTCTCTCATGTGTCGTCTCACTGCAGTAAACACGTGGTTGAAATGATAGGTTTTTTATCCTTATTCAAAGTAATAATTGATTTTTTTTTAATAAATTATGTGCAGTGTTTGAGTCATGTCGGGATGATTTTTTTTTTTCTCTCTCTCTCTCTCTCTCTCTCTCGCTCTCGCTCTCGCTCTCGCTCTTCGCTCTCGCTCTCGCTCTCCGCTCTCTCTCTCTCTCTCTCTCCCCTCTCTCTCTTTTCTCTCTTCTCTCTCCTCTCTCTCCTTTTCTCTCTCTCTCTCTCTCCCCTTTCCTCTCATCTTCCCCTCTCTCTCTCTCTCTCTCTCTCTCGCTTAATTGCTGGTATCACTGGAGCTTGTCTCTCATCCGTCACCCTCAAGTGTATCAAGGATCTCATCTCGCCTCCATTGTTCTATAGTCCCGCCTCGACCACCTCTGCCCCGCTTTGTCCCGCCGCCCTCCCGCCAACTCACTCCCATTCCCATTCCCACCGCCATAATTCCAGGTGTCGGGGGCGCGGGAACGAAGCCAGGTGACACGAATACCGATGATGACGTATGGAAGCCCTTCGTGATTGGTCCATTTGTTTTGTCTACAGTCCGTGATGGTTGCCGCGTCAGAATACACACGATGACGCATGGCGGGCCCTTGCAAGTTGATTGGTTCGCCATGTTTTTGCCAGACCAATAGGAGACTGGCTGCCCAGAACACAGACGATGACGCAACGAAAAGCAATCTAGTGTTCTTACGCCATCTGTCAAACCTTTGAGCGATGGAGCTGCGCCACTTGGGGGAGGTAGAGGGAGGGGGGGAAGGCTCGCAGGAAATGCTGAAGAAGGAACTGTTGGAGGAGTGGGGAAAAAAAGGAAACCAGGAATTTCATATTTCATCGTGGCAGAGGAACACATCGACGAGGGGAAGGGAAGCATTGGTAGTGGTGAGGAGGGAGGGTATCAGATGGCCCAGGACAGGTGGGGTGGGAAGCTGAGGGGACAGGTGTGCTGGCGGGGAGCTGTACTTCCCCACAGATCCCCTCCACCACAAGGAACACAATATTTGTCTTTAACCTGATGACTAACCGCCCGTCTCCCTATTGTTACAGATCCAGCCGCTGGCGGGCCCGCTGGAGGGCGGCACGCTGGTCACCATCGAGGGCAGCAACCTGGGCCTGCGGGAGGAGGACGTGATCGGCAACGTGTACATTGGTGACGTGCCCTGCCACGTCCACGAGTATCAAGTGTCCGTCAAGATCACCTGCCTCACAGGCCCGGCGCCCCACGCCCAAGGGACGCACGGAGGCACCGACCTGCAGTTCCCGGTGCGCGTGAGCACGCCCGCGGGCACCACGCGCTCCACCGTCAAGTTCACCTACACCGTGAGTATCCCTGCCCTTCATTGCCTCACCCAGGTGTTCCAGGTGACGCTGTGACATGATCGGCGTCTTCCATAACATATGACATGAGCATAACTTGCTAAAACAATAAACGCTTTTCTTTTCTTTTTTGAATTATTTTATTATTATTTTTTGGATTAGAATTTCTTTTTTTTCTTTCTTTTACTAATATTAATTATATATATATATATATATATTTTTACTAAAGCGCTGCCTTCCCTTGTCCCGCAGAACGTGAGCGTGACGGGCGTGTGGCCAACGCGCGGGCCGGTGTCGGGCGGCACGGTGCTCTCCATCAGCGGCCGCTTCCTCAACGTGGGCTCTCACGTGTCGGCGAAGTTGGACGACCTGCCCTGTGTGGTCAACAAGACGCAGTCATCGTCGCACCGTCTGGTGTGCGTCACCTCGCAGGCTTCGGGGTCTTGGGATGGCGGCAAAGCGGGCGACGGACTTCCGGCCACGGTGCGGTTGCTCACGGTGACGGTGGACGGCGCGCGCCGCACCCTTGCCTCGCCCTTTGTCTTCACGCCTGACCCCATAGTTCTTGAGCTCAAGCCTTTGCGGAGTCCCTGGAGCGGCGGCCGCCTTGTCACCGTCCACGGCACCCATCTAGACGCCATTCAGGCTCCGCGCATCACTGTCAACCTTTTTGAGCGTGTCCTGAACTCCTCCGCCTGCCGCGTCCTCAGTGCTGACCAGATGGAGTGTCCCTCACCGCCCCTGGACCGTGACTCCGTCCTTGCCATCCTAGAGGCTGAAGACAACGTGCGTCGTCGCCGACGAAGTCGAAACAGAAGATCTCAAAAGTCCAGAGATCGCCCCGGAGACGTGACCACGACGGAGACGAGGTGGCCGTCGACGTGGGCTTCCTGATGGACGCTGTCGTCTCGGTGATGCACTTGCGCCAACACTTCCCGAACGTGCGATCCCGCCTTACCTACTTGCCAGATCCCCTCTACTACAGCTTCCCGCACGGCGTCAAGCTGTACAAGGGCGACACGCTGGTGGTGGAGGGCGAGCACATCAACGACGCTGCTGATGAGAGTGATCTGCGGGTCACCATCGGGACCGCCATCTGTAACGTGACCTCCGTGGCCCTGACGCAGCTAGTATGCACGCCCCCCGAGATGCAGCCGGACCCCACCGACGAGCGCGGCGTCTACACCACCGAGCAGCTGCCGCTGGTGGTGGTGCACGTCGGCCAGTACCTACGCTTCCCCCTCGGAGTCCTGCGGTATGAGCGACACAGACGCTTCCCACTTACCCCTGAGGGCATCGCCGGCCTGGCGGGGGTTGCCCTCTTCCTGGTGATGGCGTCCTTCGTGGTGCTGGCTGTGTACCGCCGCAAGTCTTCCCAGGCCGAGCGGGTGTACAAACTGATGCAGCTTCAGATGGACAGCCTGGAGAGTCACGTGCGCACCGAGTGTAAACAAGGTGAGTGGTCGCCTCCATTGTGGGTGGACAGGTGTGAGGAGCGTAGTTAAGCAACAATGAAGTGTGTGTATCAGGAATGTATCAGCGTTGTGGACCTGTGGCTGCCGCTACACCCGAGGCTTATATTGCGACATGAGATGGAGGCATAACTGTCCGTCCCCCTCCTTCCACTCACCCACCTGCTAATTGGTGGTTGTGTCAACACGCCCGTTAGAGTAACCTGTCGCCGCCCTTCTGCCACGCACGCACCTGAGTGGGACATCCTGTTGTATGCTTGATAGACGGCGTGTGGAAGGGAAGGAAGGGAGTGGTGGCGCAGGCTAGGCTGAAATGGTGGTGGTGGTGGTGGAGGTCAGTGTTGTCTTGGTCAACAGCTTCGCTCCACCAATTATCCCGCTGAGGCCAGAGAACGCACTGTTTTTGGGGGGGCAGGGGGGGGGGGGGAGGGGGGGGGAGGGGGGCCCGAGGAGGAGGAAAAAAAAAGGGCCCGGGGGGGGAAACCGTCGGGAAAAAAAGGGGGAGGAGGGGAGGACAAGGGGGAGGCAAGAGGGAGAGAAAGAGAGGAGAAGGAGGAGAGAGGAAAGGAGAAGAGAGAGAAAGAGAAGGAGAGAGAGGAAGAGGGAAAAGGAAAAAGGAAAAAAGAAGAGAGAGAGAGGGAGGAGAGAGGGGAAAAAGATTAAAAACCCCTTTTAAAAAATTTTAAACAAGGAGAAATACCAGTTGGGTGCAGGTGGTCATCAGGGTCCATCGCGGAGGTGGCGGCGCAGGCCTTGATGGGGCAGATGCACTAGGTAAGAATCACTTTGTTTCCTGCGTTGCCTTGGAGCGGCGGCGGCGGCGGCACAAACGAGACGGCGACGGCGGCGGCGGCATCAGCAACGCCGCCGCCATCACGCCAAGGTTATTGTCCTCCTTTTGAAATACTGCCGGCACGATGGAGACTTTTTTCTTTTCCAAAAAGGGAATTTTTCCCCCCCCCCCCCTTTTTTCCCCTCTCCCCTCTTTATCCCCTCGTCCCTTTCTCCCACCCCCCTTTTTTTCCCCCCTTACTCCCTTCTTTCTTTCCCCTCTCTCCTCTCTCTCTCTTTCCTCCTCCCCTCTCCCCCTCCCCTTTTCTCTCTCTCTCTCCCTTCTTTTTCCCCTCCCCCTCTCCCTCTCTCCCTCTCTCTCTCTTTTTTTCCCCAACCCCTTGCTCTTCTTTTCTCCTCCCTTCTCTTCCTTTTCTTCCTACCTTCCTCACATCACCTCTCTTCTCCTTCTCTACACCTTCCATCTCCTCCTTCGTCCCCTTCCTTCTATTCCATCCTTCTCTCCCTTTCCTCCTCCCTCTTCTCTAACCTCTAACAACCTCCCTTCCCCTCTTTTCCTCTTCCTTCCTCTTCTCTTCCACACCCTCTTCCTTTCTCTTTCATAGCTGTCAATAAACCTAGGTAATATTTTCTTTATTCATTTATATATATTTTGTATTTACTATTATTTATACTAAGCATATGTTGGGATGGTCGACGTTGTGATGGTGTTAGTGATTTGTCTTTTGTTTACATGTACTGTTCGTGTTTATGTGTCTAGTGTCTGTGTGTGTGTGTGTGTGTGTGTGTGTGTGTGTGTGTATGTTTTGTTTTATCTATTATGTGTTTTCCTTGCTGAGTTGTTTATTCTTCTGGTTCTATGAGTGTGCTCTCTCTCTCTCTCTCCTCTCTCTCTCTCTCTCTCTCTCTCTCTCTCTCTCTCTCTCTCTCTCTTCTCTCCTCTCTCTCCTCCCCCTCTCTCTCTCTCTCCCCTCTCCTCTCTCTCTCTCTCTCTCTCTCTCTCTCACGTTCTATTGTGCTCTAAAGATTTTCGCACTTTCTGCCCCTTTCTTAATATGGTTTATCTTAATCTTTTTTATTTATGTGTCGTGGTCTTCTTCCTCCTCCTCCTCCTCCTCCTCCTCCTCGTCTGCCCTTCCTACGTCACATCTATTTGTCTTTTTCTTTTCACGTCTTTTCTTTCTCACCTCTTCTTTGTTTCTTCTCTCTTTCTCACCTTTTTTCTTTACCTGTTCTTAGTTTTTTTTCTTCTTCAAATTTCCTTCGCCTGTTTCCATTCCATTTCGTTCCCCAAAACCTCACCATTCTCCTCTCTTCCATGCATTTACCTTTATCTACCTACCTTCCTCTTTACCTATTTTTATATATGTAGCCAATTAGCCATACAATATAATTATTTGTATATTTTGAAGCGAGAACGGGAAAGAAAGAAAAAAAGGAAAACGGAACGGAAAGAAAGTAGACTTAATTATACTAGCTACAGGGTGAACTGAATTATATTGAGTGGCTACATATTACTCTTTCTTCCCTCCCCCCGTTGCCGAGCTACTTCCTTAATTTTCCCTTGATTACTCCTCCCTCACCTTATCTTTCCTCCCTCTTCTGTGCCATATGACTTCTGATGTCTGGCACATTTTCTCCTTTTTGGCATTAAATCAATCAATCCTCAATCTTCAATGGTTTTCTTGTTCTGGTTTCATTCCTGCCTGTTGTCCGCTATCCCCTCTATGTATCCTCCCTCCGCACACTGATCTCCTTCTCTCTAAAGTAACTATCTATTCACCTTCTCCCTAACATCCATCTCCTCTCCTCGCAGCCTTCGCGGAACTCCAGACGGACATGACGGACCTCACGGCGGATCTGGAGTCCTCCGGCATCCCCACCCTGGACCACCGCACCTACGTGATGAAAGTGTTCTTCCCCGGCGTGGCGGATCACCCCATCCTGCAGGACCCCAAGGTGAGTGTTCCCATCACCTCATCACACCCTGTACATCACCCTATCCTGCAGGACCCCAAGGCGAGTGTTCCCATCACACTCGTGAGGGTCAAGTCAATAGGGAAGGTCAAGGGTCAAGTCAATAGGTCAATAGGGAGTTTTAATAGGAGGCTAGACAATTAGAGGACGATATGTTCATGATACTTTATTTAATCAGTCCCAATCTTAATCCCTTAGTCTATAGGGAGTTTTTAGTTAATAGGGAGTTTTTAGTTAATATGGAGTTTTTAGTCAATAGAGTTTTTAGTTAATAGGGAGTTTTTAGTTAATAGGGAGTTTTTAGTTAATAGGGAGTTTTTAATTAATAGTTTTTAGTCAATAGGGAGTTTTTAGTTAATAGGGAGTTTTTAGTCAATGGGGAGTTTTTAGTCAATAGGGAGTTTTTAGTCAATAGGGAGTTTTTAGTCAATAGGGAGTTTTTAGTCAGTAGGGAGTTTTTAGTCAAAGGGGAGTTTTAAATAGTCAATAGGGAGTTTTAAAAGGAGGCTAGACAATTTCATGGATGGGGATGAAAGGTGGAAGTAGGTAGTGTTAAGTAACAGGAACTACCACGTGTAGGACTCACGGCCTCTTGTAGCTTCCTTATTTTCTTATATTCTTATGTTCTTATGTTCTTATCATACCCTTGCACATCACCCCATCCTGCAAAACCCCAAGGTGAGTGTTCCTATCACCCCATAACACACTGTACCCATCACCCCATCACACCCATCACACACTGTTCCCATCACCCCATAACACACTGTTCCCATCACCCCATCACACCGTCCATCAAAGAGGACGTCGAAATGTGGGAATGGAGAAAGATATGGAATAAGGAAAGTGGCGAATAGGAAACAATACCAAAGGATGAGGGATGAGGGAAGAGGGTGACATGAAAGGAAGTGTAAGGGGAGAAGGGGGAGAAGGGAGAGGCTGGAAGGGGGGGGGGAGGGAGTGATGGTAGGGGGGGGGGGGGGGACAATGGCGGCGGCCGAGGAATCTCCTACAGCATCCATCATGGTGAACCCCAGATTAAAACTACGCCATTAGTCAGGGGTGTCTGGGGGGAGGGGGAAGGGGGAGACATGCATATTCAGGGGCTGCAAAGGGTGGGGAGAGGACGACGAGGGGGAAAGGGAGTTAGCAATCCAGAAATGTAGAACTGCGGATTATGGGATGATGGACGTGGTAGTGGAGGTGGTGGTGGTGGTGGAGGGGTGGAGTGTGGAGGGGGAGTTGATGGAGGTGGAGGAAGGGGAGGGATGGATTTCAGTCGTCAGGGTGGAGAAAGAGATGGAGAAAGTTGCACTCGACATTTATCTAGCCTGGTCGTCTTCTTATTTGTTTCTTTCCTTTTATTTTCCCCTTCTCATGGACAGCTTTACCTAATAATGCAACATAGGATGAAAATGGAGAAATCAAATGCAGGTATAACATTAATTAAGAAGAATAGATATTAGAAAGGAGGAAGATAGGAATACGAGATGATCAGTCACTTATAAAGGTCACTTCACAACTCTCTTCGTCAGCACTCAAGCCATCGCTGCAATGCCTTGAGCCAGCATCGTGTCATGCACTTTTAACTCACTTCTAATTAAGAAGCAGGACCCCCCCAAAAAAAACAATCTATCAGGGGCGTAAGAGCCGTCTGCAGGGAGGAGTGACAGGTAATATGTTATCACCGTGCACTAATGTTGGCCGAAACAGCTCGACTAGTTGCTGTTGCCGCGCGAGACTGAAGGAGACGTGCTTGTCACCGCCCGTGCCTGATACTGAAGGAGGAGGAGGAGGGGAGGATGGGACTGAAGGAAGAGGGGAGGGGATGGAATGGAAGAGAGAGGTGAGAAGAAGGGATGGGATGGAAGAGAGGTGAGAAGAAGGGAGGGGAGGGGATGGGATGGAAGAGAGAGGTGAGGGGAGGGTATAGGATGGAAGAAGACATGTGAGGCGCTCGCTATGTTAGGAGGGCGTAGGTGGGACAGACCATTACTGTAGGAGGGGGTTACAGTGTTATCTTCGACACTCGAGGTGAGAATGAGCAGCCCCGACTAATGCTCCGGCCTGAGTGCCTGCGAGTGGCGATAGCATCCGGCCTGACCTTCACGAGACTCCTTCCCTCCTGCCGGGGTGGTGGCCGCAGGGAACTGACAGCTGTGTTCAGGATAAGCACGATGTCGAGAGAGAGAGATTGTTTTTTTGGTTAACAGCGATCCTCTCCCTACTATTCCTGACCTCTCCCTTCCCTCACTCCCTTCCTTCACTCCCTCCCTCATTCCCTTCCATCACTCCCTTCCCTCTCTCCCATCACTCCCTCCCATCACTCCCTTCCTTGTCTCCCTGCCCTTCCCTCACTCCCTTCCATCACTCCCTTCCCTCTCTTCCTTCCCTCTCTCCCTCCCTTCACTCCCTCCCATCACTCCCTTCCTTCACAACCTCCCTCACTCCCTTCCTTCACTCCCTTCCTCACTCCCTTCCATCACTCCCTCCCTCACTCCCTTCCTTTCTATCACTCCCTTCCATCTCTCCCTTCCTTCACTCTCTCCCATCACTCCCTTCCCTCTCTCCCTTCTTTCACTCCCTCCCATCTCTCCCTTCCTTCACTCCCTTCCATCACTCCCTTCCCTCTCTCCCTTCTTTCACTTCCCCCCATCACTCCCTTCCATCACTCCCTTTTTTAACCCCTCTCACTCCCTTCCCTCACTCTCTCCCATCACCCCTTCCATCACTCTCCCTCACTCCCTTCCTTCACTCCCTCCCTTCACTCTCTTCCATCACTCCCTTCCTCACTCCCTCACTCCCTTCCCTCTCTCACTTCCATCACTCCCTTCCTTCACTCCCTTCCCTCACTCCCTTCCATTACTCCCTTCCAACACTCCCTTCCTTCACACCCTCCCTTCCATCACTCTCCCATCACTCCCTCCCTTCACTCCCTCCCATCACTCCCTTCCTTCACTCCCTCTCACGCAGCACTGACAGGGAGCTTGGAGGTCGTGAAGTGAGAGGGGTGAGAGGGATGGGTTCGAGGCCTTTGAGGGTACCGAGTGTGGACGGGTGGCGAGGGTACTTACAAGGAGTGGTGTGTGATTGAAGGAGGGAGGTAAATTGGGAACCCGGAGAGCGATGGAGAGAAGTCACAGTGAGGAGGGAGACTACATGGGAGGGAGGGAGATGAACGAGGTGAAACTTTAAAAGAGAGAGAGAGGAGAGAGAGAGAGAGAGAGGAGAGAGGAGAGAGAGAAAAGAGAGAGAGAGAGAGAGAGAGAGAAGGAGAGAGAGAGAGAGAGGGGAGAGAGAGGAGAGAGAGAGAGAGAGAGAGAGAGAGGGTTTTTTTGTTAAGAGAGAAGTAAAGTTGCTCCCATTAATCTCCTCTATTTCATTCCCTCAGCGTCCTACTCAACTCTCCCTATTATTTTTTTCCTTTTTTCTTCCGGCCTCAATTCCATTACTCCCCCCAACCCATCTCAGTCCGTCCCTCTTCCGCCCACCCCACACCACACCACACACACACACACACACACACACCACCACCCACACACACACACTCCCACCACGCACACACACACACACACACACCACCACACACACACCACACCACCACCACACCACACACACACACACACACCCACACACACACACACCCACACACCACACACACACACACACACACACACACACCACCCCACACCACACACACACACCACACATCACCCCACACCACACACACACACACACACACACACACACACCTCACACCACACACCACACACCACACACATCCACACACACACCCACACACCACCACACACCCCCACACACCACACACCCACACCCACACCACACACACACACCCACACACACACACACACACCCCACACACACACATCACACTACACACACCCACACACACACACACACACACACACACCACACACACACACACACACACACCATCACCACCACACCACACACACAACACACAACCACCAGCAACACCAGACACCACACACACACACC
>JACEEZ010001467.1:274926-282426 GCA_016584305.1 Chionoecetes opilio | reverse complement strand
CCTTACCCTCCCTGGCCTTTATACCCCTTCCCTGCCATCCCTTCCCCTCTCCCTGTCCTTTATACCTCCTTCCCTGCCTCCCTTACCCTTCCCTGGCCCTTTACACCCTTCTCCTGCATCCTTACCTTCCCTGGTCCTTTATACCCTTCCCTGCCATCCCTTCTCCTTCCTGGGTCCTTTATACCCCTTCCCTGCCTCCCTTCCCTTCCCTGTCCTTTATACCCTTCCCTGCAAACCTTACCCTTCCCTGGCCTTTATACCTCTTCCCTGCATCCTTACCCTTCCTGGTCCTTTATACCCCTTCCTGCCATCCTCTTACCCCTTCCCTGTCCTTTATACCCCTTCCCTGCCATCCCTTACCCTTCCCTGGTCCTTTTTATAACCCCTTCCCTGCCATCCCTTACCCCTTCCCTGGCCCTTTATACCCCTTCCCTGCCATCCCTTACCCCTTCCCTGGTCCACTCACGCGCCAATCCCCTGTACAGACAAATGTACGAAATACCAATAAGAAAGGAGAACAACAATTACCGGACAATCCAAATAATAACAACTTGTTAATGATGACTTAGCTATTTCTCTTAAGTGGCATTTATGGCTGCAGTTAGACCACGAAGGGATAGTATCTTTTTTTTTTCTCTCTCTCTCTCTCTCTCTCTCTCTCTCTCTTCTCTCCTCTCTCTCTCTCTTCTCTCTCCCTCCTCTCCCTCTCTCTCTCTCTCTCTCTCTCTCTCTCTCTCTCTCTCTCTCTCTCTCTCTCTCTCTCTCTCTCTCTCTCTCGAAGAGATAGTATTTCTCTCTTTCTCTCATTTTATCTCTAATTTTCTCTAGTTTTCTCTTTCTCTGGTTTTCTGTCTAGTTTTTTCTCCTTCTCGTTTTTCTCTTTTCTCTTTCTCTCTCTTCTCTCTCCTCTCTCTCTCTCTCTCTCTCTCTCTCTCTCTCTCTCTCTCTCTCTCTCTCTCTCTCTCTCTCTTCTCTCTCTCTCTCTCTCTCTCTCTCTTCTCTCTCTCTCTCCTCTCTCTTCTCTCTCTCTCTCTCTCTCTCTCTCTCTCTCTCCCCCCACATAAATCAACTTAAAGGAGAGATATAGAATAGCAGTTATTTTCTACATCGTACTAATGTTTACTCTTTCCTCCTCCTGCAGGCGCGCGCTCACGGCCCTCGTACCAACTACGACGTGGCGATGCTGCAGTTCGAGCAGCTGGTGGCGAACAAACACTTCCTTCTCTCCTTTATAGACACCCTGGAGGCACAGAAGTCCTTCAATATCAGAGACAAGTACGTGAACAGGTCCTTTTGTGTGTGTGTGTGTTTGTGGTATGTGTGTGTGTGTGTATGTGTGTGTGTGTGTGTGTGTGTGTGTGTGTGTGTGTGTGTGTGTGTAAAGGCATTTGGTGATAGGGTATTGTTTGTGGTTGTGAGTTAAGGTAGGAATCCGGTCTTGAATGTGGTAGTAGTGGTAGGATGTATGTATGTATACGTGTGTGTGTGTGTGTGTGTGTGTGTGTGTGTGTGTGTGTGTGTGTGTGTGTATATGAGCGTCAGTATCAGTTGGATGGGACATGTGAAGCAGGTTTAGATAAGTGTGACAATCGGTGTTGTTACAAAGGTCTACGTGTACCTTCCTGCATTGAGACTGCCTGGAGGGTAAACAAAAATAACAGAGGTGAGGAAAAATGTGTCTTGCAATGTCTCGTTTGATATTACACTAGACCGATAAACAGTATGAATGTGGGGTAAATAATGGCCGGAGCACCAGGAATGTATAATCAAGGGTATGGTGATGATAGTGGTGATAATGGTGATGTGCATTGATAGGTGTAGCGAAGTAAGTAGGGGAGGACTCTGCTATGTTGAGATATTACAAGGTATACAAATGGATATGTGGTATGTGGTATGTGGTATGTCCTGAAATACTATGGTGGAAAGCTAGCAGTGTGTTTGGTATGGTGATAAGAGTAGCGAGAGGACATCTGTATAAGTGGTGATGTTATGGTGAATGTGATGTATGTTGGTCAGGAATTTTATAAACAATGACACGACACAGCTTGGGAGTGGAAGAAGTATAGGTGGAATGTAGTGGAGGTTAGGTTAGAGATGTGTAGTATGCCTGAAGTGGAGTGTTACATAGAAGTGGACTTTTAGTGTGGTGGTGGTGGAGGTGGTGGTGGAATGCTGCTGAAGAGTGTGTTTAGAGGTAAAGAATTTAATGTCATGTTTTTATTTTTCAACCTTCCTACGACTTCAATCTGATAAATTCAAGAGAGGAGTGACAAGACACCTCCCGAACTAAATGGTCCCACCCCCCTTTCTATATTATCTTACTGTCTTGGGACTGGCAACTAAGCGGGATTTTTGTACCTTATTTCATTTCCTTTGGCCAAGCATTTGTGACGTAAAAAAAAAAAATGCATGGATGATAATGGAAGTAGAAGTCATCAGTACATCATCGTAGTGGTGTTGGTGGTGTTGGTGGTGTTGTTAGTGTTGGTGGTGTTGATGGTGTTGGTGGTGGTGTTGTTAGTGTTTTGGAGGTGTTGATGGTGGTGGTGTTAGTGTTTTGGAGGTGTTGGTGGTGGTGTTGTTAATGTGTTGGTGGTGTTGGTGGTGTTGTTAGTGTTTTGGAGGTGGTGTTGTTAGTGTTTTGGAGGGGTTGATGGTGGTGTTGTTAGTGTTTTGGAGGGGTTGATGGTGGTGTTGTTAGTGTTTTGGAGGGGTTGATGGTGGTGTTGTTAGTGTTTTGGAGGTGTTGATGGTGGTGTTTTGGAGGTGTTGGTGGTGTTGATGATGTTAGTGATGTTGATGGTGTTGGTGTTGTTTCAGGGTGAACGTGGCCTCCCTGGTGACGGTGCTGCAGATGGGACGCATGGAGTACCTGACGGAGGTGATGCGGTGCCTCATGCTGCGTCTGGTGGTCAACGCCGCGGCCACCAAGCACCCGCAGCTCATGCTCCGCCGCACCGAGAGTGTCGTGGAGAAGATGCTCACTAACTGGATGGCGCTGTGCATGTATAACTACCTGAAGGTGCGTGTTTGTGTTGTGTGTGTGTGTGTGTGCGTGGTGATGGTAGTAATGATAGCAATCCTTCAGAGTCCTTCACGGGCCTCTTCGCTCCTTCACGCATCCTACAGGAGTCATAGGATGGCATTAGAAGTCCTACAGGATTGCTATAGTATTCCTAGGTTTTTATAAGTACTTTGACAATCGCGTGGGTGGCTCAAATAGGGATTAATAATATAATACTAATACTGAAAATGCTAATACTGATTGTTGTATTGAAGGAATGATTAATTTAGCAATGCCTATCATATTTTTATCTCTTGTAATGAGTTTTGTTTAATTTCTGTTATTTAAGGAATATCTGAAAGTATCATGTAATTGTGAAATGGCTGAAATAGGGACTTCTAATCATTGTAACTGAAAACTGATTCCAGATTCGTGTTCAGCATGCCCGAAAACTGCTAGGAACTAATTTTCAAGCAAATCTATTTTTCAAAAAATATTGCAAATTTTGCAATGGTGTATGCCTTGAATTTTTTTTTTAAATCACGTTTTTTTTCAATAACTAAAAAACTATGGCAGATAAATGCAACATGTATAGAGAAGTAAATATGAAGTAGATCACGGGCTATCATTTGGCGTAAAGCAAAAAAATATTAATTGGTAAATAACCGAGAAAATAGCATATTCGTACATTTATTCAAAATATAAATTTTTTCGACAACCATGAGGTGTTTTGACAAACCGATTACTGCATCATGTAGAAGACCTCAAGATAAACCTTTGTTACTTCGATAAGTTTTCTTCTACCACTCATAGTTTTGCGGCAAAATAACAAAAACCAGATTTTCGTCAATTTTGGAATATTTTTGAGCAGCCAGAAATCCGAAGAAAATTTTTTCGCTAGATAAGTGGAAATGCCGGGGATACAATTGTAGATCCATCCATTAACAATAACTTTTGATGGGTAAGTGCGGCTGTGTGAGAAACAAGTTGTGAGCTGAACGCGTTATAGTAAATATATAAGTTTATAATTCAGAAACCGTTCATGATAGGTCAATGTAGACGCGAGACCAGTGTTGCCACCTCAGTGTAGGGGAAGGGACTAACTCTATATGATTTTTCCTGCTTTAACTTAAAATAATGTCTTTTTTAATCTCACGTGGGTAAAAAAAATTCTGCTTTAACTTCAAATAATGTCTTTTTTTAATCTCACGTGGGGTTTTTCTTTCTCTTTTTGCGTTGGGTGTGCAGGAGGACGCGGGCACGGCACTCTTCCTGCTGTTCAAGGCCATCAAACACCAGGTGGAGAAAGGACCCGTGGATGCCGTGACGCACGACGCCCGCTACTCCCTGTCTGAGGAACGCCTTCTTCGGGAGCAGGTGGAGTTCAGCCCTGTGGTGAGTGTTGCCCCAGCAGCCCCGCCCCGCCCCGCACCCTTACCCCCCCCCCCCCACCACGCCTCCAGGGGCACAGGCGGGGCTGGGCTGTGTCTTTGTCGTCTATGTACACTTATTTCAGCTGTTTTATTTATTTATTATTTTTTTACGACTTTAAATTTTTTTCCCTCCTGACCACCTTTGTCTCGCTTGTTGCCACTAATTTAGAGAAGAGTCATTAACGGTCAGTTGTAACCTAAGTGTGTCCATGCATAGACAGACCTGATTGGCTGGCGTGTAGGGAACCAGCTAGGGAGCCTGGCTGGCCGCGACCTGCCTGAAGGAAAGGGGAGGTGCTAAGGGTGCTCAGGGGTTCGCTTTCGGAGGGAGCTTTGAGGCGGTGCTTGGGCGATCAGTGCTTTCCTGGGGCGCTTTTTGGTGCTCGCTGCAGGGGTGAATATTACCTGGAACTACTTTTTTTCCCCTCCTCCCACCTACCGGTCATAAGGAGGAGGAGGAGGAGGAGGAGGAGAAGGAGAGGAGAAGGAGAAGAGAAGGAGAAGAGAAGGAGAAGAGAAGGAGAAGAGAAGGAGAAGAGAAGGAGAGGAGAAGGAGAGGAGAGGAGAGGAGAGGAGAGGAGAGGAGAGGAGAGGAGAGGAGAGGAGAGGAGAGGAGAGGAGAGGAGAGGAGAGGGAGGAGGAGGAGGAGGAGGAGGAGGAGGAGGAGGAGCCCAGGGGAGTCCAAACACACAGTGGGGGAGGTACTGTACTTACATCTCGTCCAGATTTATCCTCTAATACATTATCTTCTCGTTCTTTAATTCGTTCTATATTCTTTTCCCCATTTCCATCATTATTATTCAAGTCTGCTTTCACAAATTCACACCTTGCAATTTCTTGATAGCTGTTTTTATTATCCTTCTCCTTGGGGTTCCTTCCAATACAGGATGGAATCGACGACAGGGGATGATGGGAGAGAGATTTATCCCTTTCACCTATAGAAAACCTGCCACCTTTTGGAAAGACATCGGTGTATGTGAGTGCCTTAGCGACCTTGAACAGTGGCAAACGAGGTGGACGGGGCGTGGCTGAGGGGAAGAGCAAGGGTGTGGCGTGCCTTGGCGTGCAGAGGGGAGGGGAAAGGCCACACGGCATGAAAGGCACGATCAGAGGGGAGTTTGAATGTGAGGGGATGATGTGCTCTGTGTGTGTGGGGGGGGGGGTGTGGGTGTGGGTGTGTGTGTGGGTGTGGGTGTGGGTGTGTGTGTTGTGTTGTGTTGTGTGTCCTTTGGAAGAGCAATTTCATTTTCCTCACCCACCTTCCCTCTCCCCCTCTCCTACCCAGCCCATGTCCCATCCTCCCCCCACCCACCACCATCACCACCACTTCCACCTGTAATAACCCACTCCCTCATGACGCGCCCATTAACGCCACACGCCCACACACCCTAAATGGACGCGCCTCTACACCTGTACTATCCCTCATCTCTCACTCCTTACTTACTATAACATCATAGAAATGCAATCAAAACACATCTATACTCTTATCTACACAATCTCTCTCTCTCTCTCTCTCTCTCTCTCTCTCTCTCTCTCTCTCTCTCTCTCTCTCTCTCTCTCTCTCTCTCTCCTCCTCTCTCTCTCCTCCCTCTCCTCTCTCTCTCTCTCCTCTCTCTCTCTCTCTCTCTCTCTCTCTCTCTCTCTCTCTCTCTCTCTCTCTCTCTCTCTCTCTCTCACATAGGGACACGCAGGAATCAGCATACAGCGAGGAAACACACCTGATGCTGCTGTACCTGTCGGTGATTAAATTTGATTAACGAGAGGTGGCGCGGCTCACCCAGACTCGTAACTCTTTCGGCCTTGAGCTGGGGAGGAGGGAGAGCAGCTGGGGAGGAGAGGAGGGTAGAGGAGCTGGGTGTAAAGGAGAGAGGAACGACTCATCTCCTCAACAATGGGTGGTGTCTGAGGTGACCTGTGGGAGTTGGGGTGTTGGGGGTGACCTGCTGACCTCTACTTGTTGGGGGTGATCTGTACCATGAAGTGAAGGATATCCACCTGATTCTGTCCTTCTCTTTATTGTTGCATATTTCTTCCCTATATATGACTTGTCTTCCTCTTCTTCTTCCTGCTTCTCCTCTTCTTCTTCCTGCTTCTCCTCTTCTTCTTCCTGCTTCTCTTCTTCTTCTTCCTGCTTCTCCTCTTCTTCTTCCTGCTTCTCCTCTTCTTCTTCCTGCTTCTCCTCTTCTTCTTCCTGCTTCTCCTCTTCTTCTTCCTTCTCTTCTTCTTCTTCCTGCTTCTCTTCTTCTTCTTCCTGCTTCTCCTCTTCTTCCTGAAGAGGAGAATCTCCTCTTCTTCCTGCTTCTCCTCTTCTTCTTCCTGCTTCTTCTCTTCTTCTTCCTGCTTCTTCTCTTCTTCTTCCTGCTCTTCTTCTTCTTCCTGCTTCTCCTCTTCTTCCTGCTTCTCCTCTTCTTCTTCCTGCTTCTCCTCTTCTTCTTCCTGCTCTTCTTCTTCTTCCTGCTTCTCCTCTTCTTCGTCCTGCTTCTCCTCTTCTTCGTCCTGCTTCTCCTCTTCTTCTTCCTGCTTCTTCTCTTCTTCTTCCTACTTATCCTCTCCATTTTCCTTCAGTGTATTTTCAAGTGTCCTTATTAATGTTACTTCAAGACCTATTTTATTATCGTTACTTCAAGGCCAAACTAAACTAAAACTTACTTACTACTTACTTAAAACTACTTACTAAATGTTAATCGTTCTTTCAAGGCCTTTTTTCCCCCTCTTCAGTTTCTCCTTCGTCCTCATCCTTCTCGTCTAAGTCTTCATATGAGCGGAAAGTTTCTTGTTTGTAATTTTCTATGGCTTCCTATATGTATTAACTTATCTATATTTCCCTTGCTTCCTCTCCTTCTCATTCTGTCTTTGTGTTATTTACGTCCCTCTGTCCAAGTCCTTCAGCCCACGTCCCTCTGTCCAAGTCCTTTAGCCCACGTCCCTCTGTCCAAGTCTTTTAGCCCACGTCCCTCTGTCCAAGTCCTTCAGCCCACGTCCCTCTGTCCAAGTCTTTTAGCCCACGTCCCTCTGTCCAAGTCTTTTAGCCCACGTCCCTCTGTCCAAGTCCTTCAGCCCACG
>JACEEZ010001467.1:247426-267426 GCA_016584305.1 Chionoecetes opilio | reverse complement strand
CGATCCTCGTAGTGCCTGTCTGTCAGTGTGGTAGGCGGTGGGTGGGAGGCTGGGCGGGTGAAGGTGGGGAGGTATACTGTACTGTACTCCACCACCACCACCTCCAAGCCTTCCACTACCACCCACCCACCCACCTCACCCATCCTCAACCCTCACCCACCCGCTGTCCCTTCCCACACCCACGCCCACCACGCCCTCACACCTAGCGTAGGACTGGATCGTGTGGTCTGGTGGCAGCTCGCACTCCTAGTCACCGTAAATCTGTAGTGTTGAATGTCTCAATGCACGGTAGCCTCACGCCACTCTCCTCTCGCACACTCACTCTTGCTTCCACTCTCTCTCACTACTATTAATGGTGCATCCTCTATTATGACTAGACTCAATAAATATGTATATTATTATCAGTTCACTAATGCAAGAACGCCATTTCGAGACAGAATGTTTTGCTAATGGGTCTCCGTCTCTTTTCCTCCTTCCCCTCACAGACCCTCAACATGTATGCAGAGGAGTATGAGGAGAAGGTGCAGGTGAAGGTACTGGACTGTGACACCATCAGTCAGGTCAAAGCCAAGATTCTGGACGCTCTGTACCGCAATACTCCGTGCTCCCTCCGCCCATCCGTCCACGAAGTCGATCTCGGTGAGTCTCTCTTGCTACTCGCGGCCCCGTTTTCTTCCTGTCAGAGAGGGAGGGCGAGAAAAATCATCCATTTTCTTTGTCCATTTCAACCGTGATTGCCGAACGAGTTGAGTTGATTTAAGTTATTCATTCCTGTGTCAAGCTGGTGCTGCGTGTTGTGTTGTCTGTGAGAAGTGATGTGTTGTCTGATGTGTAACGGGGCGGCATAACGTGTGATGGATGTTTGCAATCTCTTTACAAACTATTCTTTCCATCTGATTGTCGTTTTTTGAACCTCAAAGTGCTTTTATTCACGCTTTTACGTATATTTTTATCTCCTCACTGTCCTTGTCATTCCCTCTTATGATAATTACCTGCCTTCCTCCTTCCTTCTATTTTGCTTCTTTCCTTACTCCAAACCTGTCTTCTTTCCTTAATCCAAACCTGTCTTCTTTCCTTACTCCAAACCTGTCTTCTTGCCTCATAGTCTAACGTGTCTCTTATGATTCCTTCCTAACTAATTCCTGCCTTCCTCCTTCCTTCTATTTGATTATTTCCTTACTCCAAACATAGTCTTCTTTCCTCATGTTTACCGTATCTTCCTCCGCATACAGGAACTACCACGTGTATATCTCGCGGCCTCTTGTAGCTTCCTTATTTTCTTATGTTCTTATGTTCTTATTCCACCTTACTGTACCCTCATCTTCCCTTGCTTCCTCCCCGCAGAGTGGCGTCACGGGCGGGCGGGGCGAGTGACCTTGAGTGACGAGGACAGCACGGTGGTGACGGGCGCGGGCGGCTGGCGGGCTCTCAACACCTTGGCTCATTACGGAGTGCGCGACTCGGCTGTCATGGCTCTCATCCCGCGCCAAAACGACTCTTTCTCCTCCAACTGTAAGTGATGTTTGGGTTCTGTCGTGGTGATGTCTTTTGGGTGTGTTGTTGGGGGTGTTACGGGGTACTGTTGGGGAAGAATTGGGGATTGTCAAAGGCTGGGGGAGAATTAGGGATTGTCAAAGGCTGGGGGAGAATTAGGGATTGTCAAAGGCTGGGGGAGAATTAGGGATTGTCAAAGGCTGCTGAGGAGTGTGTAAGAGTCCTGGGTTGTTGAGTGGAGAGGGTCGTCTTAATAGTTGTAAAAAGGTGCAAGAAAAAATAGATTCCCCCCCCTCTCTCTCTCTCTCTCTCTCTCTCTCTCTCTCTCTCTCTTCTCTCTCCTCTCTCTCCTCTCTCTCTCTCTCTCTCTCTCTCTCTCTCTCTCTCTCTCTCTCTCTCTCTCTCTCTCTCTCTCTCTCTCTCTCTCTCTCTCTCTCTCATACATCTCCTAAAAGGGGTGATAGGCCTGGAGATCTGGCCACCTTTGTCTGCCTCGAACACGTCATACCAGCTGTCGATGAGAGCCTTAGGGCAGAACGGGGCTGGGCTGATCGGTTTCCCAGAGGGCGTCAGTGATTTTATTAGGTTAGTGGCGGCGTCTGAGGTCTTTTGTGGGCTATAGCACCCTCAGGATAAACCCATTTGCCTCCTCCTCATGCCGGGCGTGGTATAATGTGATTGTAGGTATGATAATCCATATAGCTGGATTGGTGATCATATGTTACGAGTGTTTCTGTCCAGCCTGTAATTATCCAGCAGCTGCCGTGGACTGGCCTTCGAATAAATCGTTGTTATCAGTTTGGCTTCCTTTGGTAAGAGTCATCCATTCACTTCCCTGGCAGATCTTATTAAAGGGGTTAGATTCTGGTTTCTATGGATTCCTATTAGCTATGCATATATCCAGTCGTGTATGGTAGGGAGCTAATGTTTATTGTAATTATGAGTCCTATTGATGTTTTGTGTTAATTTTTTCGCCTGCTTATTATTTGGAGGAAAAGTTGGTTGGTTAGGTTTTGTTCAGTAGTGTGTAGGTGGTAAATCAAGGTAGGATGACGCAAGTTTTATGAGAGAGGAACTAAGGATGAGACTAGTGGTGACGAAGCTGTAAGTGGTGATTTAGGTAATAGTGATGGTGATTGTGGTGGAATTGTGGTGGTATTGGTGGTGATATGCCGTGGTGGAGGTGTTAGTGGTGACCGACAGTGTGTGTTTGTTTGTGTGTGTGTGTGTGTGTGTGTGTGTGTGTGTGTGTAGAGTTGTTGAAAGAAGGAGAATGATGATGGCAGTGGTGGTGATGGTGGTGGTGGTTACGCGTCTCAAATTGGACATCTCCGCTGAGCAAGTCCACAGCCTTTGGTAAACTTTCTTGGCTATTACCTTAATTGGAATAGTTCTTGAGCCTCCAGGATGCAGATGAGTCATCCATCTTGGCGTCTTATCGGAGGGGAGAGAGGGAGGAGGAGGAGGAGGAGGAGGAGGAGGAGGAGAGAAATGCAGATTTGTTTGCACTGGAGATGTTTTGATTTCGGATTGCAGGATTGTGTTGATGGGTCTCAATTTTTACACTGCATATATCTCTCTCTCTCTCTCTCTCTCTCTCTCTCTCTCTCTCTCTCTCTCTCTCTCTCTCTCTCTCTCTCTCTCTCTCTCCCCTCTCTCTCTCTCTCTCTCTCTCTCTCTCTCTCTCTCTCTCTCTCTCTCTCTCTCTCTCTCTCTCTCTCTCTCTCTCTCTCTCTCTCTCTCTCAACTTTTTCTTCTGCACCAGCACTTGTTACTTTTAACTGCTACACCCTCCTCCTACCTGGTCCCTTCGCCTCACACACAAATCCCGCAACAACACATAACAGTCAGGAAAACCTAACAACTGCCGACCCCCCACCCCTTCTCTCTCTCTCCCTCTCTCTCTCTCTCTCTTTTCTCTCTCTCCTCTCTCCTCTCTCTCTCTCCCCTCTCTCTCTCTCTCTCTCTCTCTCTCTCTCTCTCTCTCTCTCTCTCTCTCTCTCTCTCTCTCTAAGGAGGAATCTGCTAATTTGTCTCACTTTGACATGTTTGTCTTTCTTTTCTTTTTTCATCAGTAAATCCGTTTTATCATTATTTCTGTAACAAGGCTGTCTGTTAATCCCGCGCAACACAGCACAGACAGACAGACAGACAGACAGACAGACAGACAGACAGACAGACAGGCAGGCAGACAGACAGACAGGCCAGGAGTAGATATTAATAACTGGACATACAGACTGACACACTAGGTAGAAATTGAATAAATAAATATTAAAAAAACAAGTGTAGAGATAAGTAGATAATAGAAATGTGTGTGTGTGTGTGTGTGTGTGTGTGTTGTGTGTGTGTGTGTGTGTGTGTGTGTGTGTGTGTGTGTGTGTGTGTGTGTTCTCTCCTCTCTCTCTCTCTCCATGCTCAACAAAGTGTTCTCACTCGGGGAACTAAACTGTGGAACAAACTTCCAGATGATGTAAGGAATAAAGAATTAAATCCATTTAAACTGCAAATAAAAGAAAAGTTGAAAAGTAACTATTAAAATTAATTTATTATTATTATAATTGTGATTTGTATAATTAATGTGATAATTATCATTGATCTCTTTATCAGTACTATTATGTATGTGTACTGTTATGGTATGAATGCTTGTTTGTGTATATTCTTTAATATACTTATTAAATTTATTTAATTTAATTGATAAAATTAAGTAGTATATTCAGTAGGGAATATAATTTTTTTTATTTAATTTAGTTTTTCATATGTAAATTAGCATTAGGCCGTCCTACACGCTACATCTGCTGACCTCTTATTTTAGCATAAAGTCCATAAAAGAGTTACGACTCAATGGACAAAGGCTTTGACATTTTCTCTACATGTATAATAACTTGTATAATATTAAGGCCAATAAAATTATCAATCAATTATCAATCAATCTCTCACACACACACACACACACACACAACCACCCCCTTCCACACACACACACACACACACACCACACACACACACACACACACACACACACACACACACACACACACACACACACACACACACACACACACACACACAGTCTCCGGGTTCTCCACGCCTCTTGTCAGACTCTCCATGTGATTGAATCAACTTTACGACTGTCCGCCTCTGCACGACCCATGAATTTACATGAGTGATTCTGTGTGTGGGGAGAGAGAGAGAGAGAGAGAGAGAGAGAGAGAGAGAGAGAAGGAGAGAGAGAGAGAGAGAGACTTGATGACACGCATTTCACACCTCCTATTCCTCCTCCTCCTCCTCCTCCTCCTCCTCCTCCTCCTCCTCCTCCTCCTCCTCCTCCTCCTCCTCCTCCTCCTCCTCCTCCTCCTCCTCCTCCTCCTTCCTCAGTCACTCGAACGCAACTTCATTCTTCTGATTCTCTCACTCCTTCCAATCAATCCTCGTACCCTTTCCATTTTCCTCCTTCCCTTCTCACCCTTCCTCCCCTCTTCCTTACTTCCTTCCCTCTCCCACTCTCACCCACCCTCGTCGTTCCAAGGAGATGGATCACCGGGCCATGGGTGGAGCAGGTCCGCCCTCCACCACGCACTACATAATTATCAGCTTTGTTATTTTTTATGATCATTCTTGAAATCACGAAATCTTCTTTCGGCCAAAAGTACGCTATAGTCTTTTGCCGGAGAGAAAAGCCTGTGGATCTGTTCATGTTTAATTTGACCCCCCCCCATCCCCTCTCTCTCTCTCTCTCTCTCTCTCTCTCTCTCTCTCTTCTCTCTCTCTCTCTCTCTCTCTCTCTCTCTCTCTCTCTCTCTCTCTCTCTCTCTCTCTCTCTCTCTCTCTCTCTCTCTCTCTCTCTCTCTCTCTCTCTCTCTCTCTCTCTCTCTCTCTCTCATAATTCTTACGATCTCAAAATTTATCATCCTCTGAGCTGAATCAGGATAAAAACACTGCCAGCCATGTCATTCCACCTCTTTTTCTTCCTCCTCCTCCTCCTCCTCCTCCTCCTCCTCCTCCTCCTCCCCCCTCCTCCTCCTCCTCCTCCTCCTCCTCCTCCTCCCCCTCTTCATCAACACATTACCCAGTCGTTCTGCCTCAGTTGTGATGTTTCTTTCCTTGAGTTGTTTTTACTCTCCTTCCGACTGTTAGGCGATTCGGAAAGTTTTAAATTTCTGCTCAAGTTATAATCTATTAATGTATTGATAAAGTTTCTGTTCGAGCCCACAATCCATCCCGCAGGACTCTGGTGTATACAGTCTACGATTTTTCTTTGCATTCCTACGTTCCTGTTTCCCTCACTGCACACACACACACACACATGCACATACCTATCACTCTTCTCACATCTCTCTCTCTCTTCTCTCTCTCTCTCTCTCTCTCTCTCTCTCTCTCTCTCTCTCTCTCTCTCTCTCTCTCTCTCTCTCTCTCTCTCTCTCTCTCTCTCTCTCTCTCTCTCTCTCTCTGATCTTGTATTTATTCTTCCTATTCATTTTTTGTACTTTATATTTATTTCTCACATCATGTTGTATATTCTCAATAGTTTGTTTTCTTTCTCTCTGACCGTCTATCCGTCTGTGTGTTTGCAGATCTATCTATGTGTATCTATATCTATCCATGTATCCACTCTTTTCCCTTCTCTCATTCCCTCTCTCCATCTCATTCCCTCGCCTTTCCTGTCCCCGCGTGTCATTTCAAGTCCTGCATCATCTGGGCCGCGACAGCTGCTCTCACACAGGGTCGAGGCTCATGTTCCCCTGCAAGTTTCCCCTCTCTCGCCTCTTTGCCTCTCGGGGGAGTGGTGGCAGCAGTCTGCCGTCCCCTAACACCCGCCGGCTCTTGTGTGTGTGTGTTGGCGCGTCGAGGGTCAGTGATGAAATTTGACTGATGTTTGTTGAACTAGAACAAGGGAGGGGAACGTGCGGCGGACATACCTGGCTGCATAAAAAGGTCCTCGCTGTGATGGAGTTTCTGTGTGTGTGTGTGTGTGTGTGTGTGTGTGTGTGTGTGTGTGTGTGTGTGTGTGTGTGTGTGTGTGTGTGTGTGTGTGTGTGTGTGTAGTGTAGTTATAGGAACAAGTTACATCAGTGTTTCCTGTTGCAGGTACGGGCTACTACTCCTATGCTAACAGCGTCTCGCCCCTCAACTCCCCTGGTGGTGACGGAGGGGAGTGTGGCGGCAACACCTCGGGCAGAGGCGGCGGCGGGGGCAGGGGGGCGGGCGTCCACCTGTACCACATGGTGCGCACTGCTGAAGACAACCCCTCGGGCACCCTGGGCTCCTCGCGGGACTGCCGGGACCGCACCTACGGCACGCACAAGGCCATCCCGGAGATCTTCCTGACGAGGCTTCTCTCCACCAAGGGCACCGTGCAGCAGTTCGTCGATGACTTCTTCAGGACAATTTTGAGCGCCAATGATGGCCTCCCGCCCGCCGTCAAGTGGCTCTTCGACTTGTTGGATGATGCAGCGCGCGACCATGGCATCAATGACCCAGAGGTGGTCCATGCATGGAAGTCTAACTGCCTGCCGCTCCGATTCTGGGTCAACTTTATCAAGAACCCAGACTTCATCTTTGACATCGCTAAAACACCGACGGTGGACTCCTGTCTGTCTGTCATCGCCCAGACGTTCATTGACGCGTGTTCGACCACCGAGCACCGCCTGGGCAAGGACTCGCCCTCCAACAAGCTGCTCTTCGCCAAGGACATCCCACGCTACAGAGCACAGGTCAGTAGTTCCAGCAATATACCAAACACCCCTAGACATGATTTATGAATGCCTCCTAGGGACAGATATGTCATAACTGTCATTAACCCCTTCACACCCAGACCTTTTCTTTGCTATAAAAAATCGTCTGTTGTTAGCCATAAAATTACGAAAAGTAACTGAATATACCAAATTAGCTAGTGCACAAGCATACTAAACAGGTCATATCTATAAAATATTGCTTATATTCTCTAAAAATTGTCTAATTGTACCCAAATTACAATGGAAATTACGCTCTGGGTTTCAAGGGGTTAAGATTAGCATGTTTTCTCGGAGTGTGTTCAGGAAGAGCTCTATGGTCCATGTTGTGACGTGAGCCGTGTCTGTGCGTTGCAGGTTAAGAATTTCTACAGCGACGTGGGTAGCGCGCAGCCTGTCAGCGAGCAGGAGCTGGGGCAACACATGCAGCAACTCTCAGCCGCCCACGCAGGACACTTCGACAACATGGCTGCCTTGAAGGAACTCTACATTTACGTCACCAAGTACCATGAACCGGTGAGTGATCCTCCTCCCCTCCCTGCATTAGCCTTTCCCTTCACTTGCCTCTCATTCAAGTTCCTTAATCTCCTCCATGCACTTTCGTCTTTCCCCGCACCTGTCTCGGCACCTCTTTAACACTTTTCTCCTCATTTGCCCTTCAACCTTCACCTGTTTCCTCACCTGCTGTTGCGCGTCATGAGCCAGAGCGTCAGGTCATGTGCTCCCTCGAATGTGTGAATGTGTTGATCGCCAGTGCCCGATTTCTCAGTCACTTAGATTTTCGTCTTTCTCCTCCTCCTCCTCCTCCTCCTCCTCCTCCTCCGCCTCCGCCTCCGCCTCCGCCTCCGCCTCCTCCTCCTTTCCTCCTCCTCCTCAGGGCTTGTCGGTGTATAATGTTTGTTCGGTGCCAGGAAAGGGAGGGTGGCTCACCGACACACAGGCAGGCGGAGGGAAGGATGGTGTTTACAAGACTCTTTGTTCATTTTCTCGTCTTAGCTCAGCATTCTCTTTGTATTCTTCTTGTCTTCATCTTCATCATCATCGTCTGTTGTGTGCCGCATGAAAACAGCACCAGTAATAAATAATGTGTTTTCGTAGAAGTCATGGAGATACTGAAGGAGGATTTAATGTTTACCTGAAAGTACGTACTATAACGCGTTCAGCTCACAACTTGTTTCTCACACAGCAACACTTACCCATCAAAAGTTATTGTAAATGGATGGATCTACATTTGTATCCCCGGCATTTCCAATTATCTATCGAATTTTTTTTTCTTCGGATCTCTGGGTGCTCAAAAATATTCCAAAATTGACGAAAATCTGGTTTTTGTTATTTTGCCGCAAAACTACGAGTCGTAGAAAAAAAAAACTTCTCGAAGTAACAAAGGTTCATCTTGAAGTGTTTTACATGATGCAGTAGGCTTGTCAAAACACCTCATGGTTGTCCAGAATTTTTTTATTTTGTATAAATTAATGTACGAATATGCAATTTTTTCGGTTATTTACCAATCAATATTTTTTTGCTTTACGCCAAATGATAGCCCTTGATCTACTTCATATTTACTTATCTATACATGTTGCAATTATTTGCCATAGTTTTTTAGTTATTAAAAAAAACGTAATTTAAAAAAAAATCAAGGCATACCCCTTGCAAAATTTGCAATATATTTTGAAAAATAGATTTACTTGAAACTTTATTCCTAGCAGTTATCGGGCATGCTGAACACGAATCTGGAGTCTGTTTTCAGTTACAATTATTAGAAGTCCCTATTTCAGCCATTTCATAATGTCATGATACTTCCAGATATTCCTTAAAAGCCACAAATTAGACAAAACTTACTACAAGACTTAAAAATATGATAGAAATTGTTAGATTAATCATTACTTCAATAAAACGATCAGTATTTGTATTTTCAGTATTAGTATTATTAGTATTAATCCCTATTTGAGCCACCCATGCGATTGTCAAAGGACTTATAAAAACCTAGGAATACTTAAGCAATCCTGTGGGACTTCTAATGCCCTCCTATGACTCCTGTAGGATGCGTGAAGGAGCGAAGAGCCCCGTGAAGGACTCTGAATGATTTTATACAAAGCGAAGGATACTTAAAAAAAAGCTTATTTGGAAATTCTGCTTAAATTGGTTTCTCTAAATCTCTAAAAAAAATAGAGGCCAAGGATACTAAACAGGTCATACCTATAAAAACATTGCTTATGTTCATTAAAAATCATCTGATGATGGTCAAATTACAATTGAAATTACGTTATGGGTCTCAAGGGGTTAATAGTATGGTGGTAGTAGTAATGCCTCATCGCAATATAGTTAAACAACAACATTTCCCGTCAACAATACTCGCTTGCGTTGCTTTGCGCGCAGCCTGCAGCGCCGCATCGACAGCCACGAACAGCCGCAGAAATAATGAGTCATGGAAAACTGTTGGATCCGGAGAAGCGAGACGGTAATATTCAGCTGCAACGTATACTTGTAAAGCATTCATTATTTGTAGCTCAGCCAACAGCGCAGCAGAAGCGGCAACTCAAAACATTGTGTTCCAGGAAACCGTGTAATCCAGGATCCTGATTTCCTTGTGCACTCAAAGACGCGGAAAGCTTAGCAGCGGTGGTGTTGGTGGTTGTGATAGTGGTGGTGGTGGTGGTGGTGGTAGTGGTGGTTGTGGTGGTGGTGGTGGTGGTGGTGGTGGTGGTGATGGTGGTGATGGCGGCGGCGTCAAAACCTCGCTATCCTTTGAGCGTCATTATCTTTTCATCACGAGAAAACAAATATTTCACCATCTTTCATTCCTTCTCATTGTTCACTTCACAACTTGCATGATTTTCCCTCCAGAAAATAATGTTTTTTTTATATAGTATTCTTTCTTTATCCCTTTTGCCAACTTGCACGGAGGAGGATGTGGCGTTGGGGCGTTGATCCTCCCGGTGTTGTTACCTTCGATCCTATACTTTACAACATGACGATGGCTTTGGTTTAGAGAGAGAGAGAGAGAGGGGGAGTATAACACGTCCCTCTCGCCACCCACAGATCCTGGAGTCGCTGGATGCCGATCCCTACTGCAGGAAGCTGAACTTGGCCCACCGTCTGCAGTCCATCGCGTACATCCTGGAGTCGTACAGCCACGCCGGGCCCGTCGCTCCCATGCCGCCCCTCCAGCTGGCCGGCCAACTCTCCGAGCTGTGAGGCGGCACCCACCCTCGCCTCTCGCCCCTCACATAGTGTAGTGACAAGTGCCGCTGGTCGCATTTCTTGACTTAAGGAATCAATGGATTTTTTTATGATTTTTCCTACGCTATATGAGGTGATCAGCGAATGGGAGAATGTATGAGTGTTGCTGCTAGACGGCCCACTGAGAGAGAGAGTGTGTGTGAGGGGCGGCCAGTGTTCCTCCCGAGTGCAATAAAGCGGCGTCCCCTGCGCCCCACTTCTCTGCAGCGCTGCGCAGATGTGTGTTTTTATGAATTTCTACCGATTTTCGAGTGAGTGTTGCCGTGTGAGGTGAACTTGAATGGCCGGCTGAGGGAGGGGAAACTTGGGCGAGTGTAGATAGTGTGGATAGAGGGGAAGGGAGACAGAATCCAACCCGCAAAACAAACACTGTGTTGCCGCCGAGGCTTGTGCGCGCCCGGGCAAGTTGATTGTGATACTTTGGACTTGTGTTTGTGTGTTAGTCGCTGTGGTCTAGTGCTAGTGCCTAAGGATACAATGTTCCTTGTTTTACATAAAGTGCTTCTTCGACACCTTCACGCTTCATCCTGCATGACGGCTGCCGCGGGTGTCTCGCCATCTCTGCGGACGCCTGTGCCGACCTTTGTAAATACACACGTAACTTTTTTAATGCCGCCGCAGGATGGGGAAAGGATTATAAGTTAGCCTGAGGTGGACTGGCCGCATTGAGGCTTTTCAGTCCTCCTCAGACCAAGCCTCCTGCCAGCCTCCGCGCCCCGACCCGCACCGCAGTGTTCTCCCGGACCATCTCGGTGCTGCCTTCTGTTGGGGAGGAACCTGCGTGGCCAAGGCACCTTGCGGCCACCTCCCCGCCCCTGTGGCCACCTCCCCGCCCCTGTGGCCCACTAGTCTTGATTCCCATGAGTGTTTTGTTCTCTCCTTAGTTCATTTTATTAATTTATCTCTTTAGACATTGTACAGAGCTGTCTAGCGATTTGCAAAAAGGAAACTGATGCAAATGGTCTTTTCTTTTGCCTCTTTGTATATTTAGTTTTTTTTATCGTTGTTTAAGGATATATGAATCTCCCTTTTTTTATATATACAGACATGGATACCGCGTTATCTGATGTAGCCTTGAGGTGTCGCTGGAGTGTCGGCCGCTAAGCTGGCGGGAAGAATGGAGAAAATGTGTCCATGGATCAAAGCTTCATGCCCTCCCTCACCCACCCCCTTCTGTCCCCCTCCAACCCCCCCTGGCCCCCCCTATACCCCCCAGGCCCCCTCCCACTCATACAGCACATGCTAACCCTTCTCATTCTACCGGCCTCCTCCCTTCTTCCTTATTTTCCCTCAGTATATTATTATTACCTTTCCCTCCTTCCTCCCATTTTCTCATGTTATGTGTCTCATTCCTCACTCCTCCCTCACACTCCTTTTTTTATAGTACTCATCATCCTGCCTTTCCTAACGCCTTTCCCCCTTAATCCTGCCGCACATTATATGACGATCCTTAACCCTCATTCCTCTCATGCTTGTCACTCCCTCCCTAACTCTACAGTAGGACTTTTACTGTAGTTCCGTCAAATACTTATCTTTGGGTTTTATTTGTTTAGGTTTTATTCAATGTTTTATTGTTTTTTTCTCTCCCTTATTAATGATTTTTTTAAGTTTGCATATTTTACAATTTTCTTTTTTACTCAGTTGTGACTTGTGTGAGGAAAGAATCTTTTTATTTTTATTTTTTCTTGACAGTAAAGAAAACGTGACGAAATAATCAAACATTTTATTTGAATTTGATGTTTGTGATAAATATATACATATATTTATCGAAATCAATCAATCAAAGGAATTCCATGTCCTCTCCTTCACTTTTTTTTGTTTTGAGTGTTTATACTGATCGCCCTCATTCTCTGCTTCACCCTCCTCCTCCTCCTCCTCCTCCTCCTCCTCCTCCTCCTCCTCCTCCTCCTCCTCCTCCTCCTCCTTTATCCCTCCTCTTCCTCCTTCATCCCTCCTCCTCCTCCTCCTCCTCCTCTTCCTCCTCCTCCTCCTCCTCCTCCTCCTCCTCCTCCTCCTCCTCCTCCTCCTCCTCCTCCTCCTATTTCCCCTCTATCCTCCTTCCCACCCACCCCACCTTAATCCTCCCCTCTCCCAGAACATCAAATTTCGTAGTTATTATAATTACTATGCAACCCTTTGAGGAGATTTTGATTTACAAGCCGTTGAGGTGAAGAATAACTTTTGGGGGACATTGTATAAATATGTACAGAGAACGTTTGTTATTGTAAAGTATTTTTGTAAATGTGAAGTAAGAGGGCATTGTGTAAAATCTTGCAACTTTACTACAAATAAAGTGAGTGCCAAGTGATTGTGTTTGTGTCTGTTTACGAGAGAGAGAGAGAGAGAGAGAGAGAGAGAGAGAGAGAGAGAGAGAGAGAGAGAGAGAGAGAGAGAGAGAGAGAGTACTGTATTGAAGAAGCAGGAAGAGAGAGAGAGTACTGTATTGAAGAAGCAGGAAGAGAGAGAGAGAGTACTGTATTGAAGAAGCAGGAAGAGAGAGAGAGAGAGAGAGAGAGAGCAGTAATAATAGCCCAGGTTATAACATTTATCACCAACTACATGTTACTATCCAATTAAGATTAATTAACTTGCAACAGTAATTTAATGTAACCCATCTGAAAACAGTGTTGATAGCCTATTACTTACTACACAGCCAGGCACGCTTTTATCATCGCCTATACAAATAACACACCTTTATGACTCTCCTATAGCATTATATCACGTATATTTTTACCTTTCATGATTATAGACACGACGATAAAGATGCTGACTTTTCAGAAATATTTATTCCGCCACACAGTCATGCTTAATCCCCATCACTCATTTCACACCATGACTCTTCAGATTGAAATTAATGGTTATTATCAACGTCCATATATCAGTATTAAAAGTGTCAAATGCCTGTTTTTTTTAGATTTAGTCTTGTATTCGTATTAATCTGTCCCCGCGGAAGTTTAATGGCCAGAGGCGATGCGGCAACTCGAGTGAGAACGTCCGCTGGCTGTTACCATTAGATTATCACCTCCCCATATTTATCGTTTTACCCCCACACAACACTCAATAACCAAAACACTGCACTTAATAGCGATTATAAGATTATAAAAATATATATACAATCAATGCTAGCAATCCCATAAACTCTATTTCAGCCTACTAGAAAATAATAACGAATATTAATAAGCTGTTCCATCCGCCGCGTCAACCCTTTATGATGGATATGTTGCAACTCAAACTCGAGTTCAAGTTCCCAGCTGGTGCTTCGTGTGTGTCAATATTTCCAGCATTTCACGGTGTCCCAGGCTTCATATGGTGTCCCAGGTAAGTCCCAAAGTAGTATAAGAAGTGTGTGAACCCTTGGAACGTCTCGTCAACGCTCGTGGGGGTCTGTAACTTGAAGAAAATGGTAAAATATGAGGGTGAATGTGGCGGCTGGCGACCTGTGTTTACATGTGTGGCGTGATCGTCCCTTGAGCAGGATTACCAACGCCACCTCACAATGCATGGAGTGACTCGCTAGATGTTAAGCCATGACAAGCGCACCTACAAACAACATATTTATTCGTCGGTAATATGCGTGTCTTGTTGGGGAAATCGGATTACAGAGGTAGAGGAATGAAGTTGGGATGAGGGACGGGTGGGGAGAGAGGGATGGAGGGGGGGAATCTGGGAGTGTGGGGGAGGAGGGGGGGAGACAGTTAAGGGGATACTTGTGTAACTAGCCTATTCATACCTTGTTAAGATTGCTGTAGCTTGTTATATCTGCTTATCAGTATATTTAATTTGAAGATTATTTTGTTTATGACATTAGAAGGTTTACGGTTTTACACGAAGGGGTTCATTTGACTAATGTATTGGTATTTGTGCAGTTTGGACCAATACACGATTGACGACTGATGACTAATTGATGACTGTCGATTCTTCAGTCACTGTTAACATTAACTGTGACCGTTTTTTTTTTTTTTTTTTTTTTTTTTTTTTTTTTTTTTTTTTTTTTACACTAGTGGTCATTTTGTCTAACATTGCATTAGGGAAAAATCAAAGACCACATGAGTTAAGTTGGTGCTTGGTAGAGAATCGGTTTATGTTTGAATTCCTTAACCCCTTCACGCCCAGATCTTTCCCATGCTATAAAAAATTGTATGTTGTCGAGCCATAAAATTACGAAACTAACTAAATAAACCAAATTAGCTAGTGGACAAGGATGCTAAACAGGTCATATCTATAAAAACATTGCTTATATTCATTAAAAATCATCTAATGGTGGTCAAATTACAATGGAAATTACGTTATGGGTCTCCAGCGGTTAATGAAACGCTCAGTGTGATCAAAGTGTACACAAAAAACGATGAAAAAATAAATGTATGGTTTAATGAAAAAAAAGCATAATGTTCAGGATCAGTTTCCAGGCTTGTTGATTTGTTGTTCCAGTAATGAAATGAACTTTGTCTTACAGCCTCGTATTGTTGAATGTTCGAAAAAACAAGTGTCAGTGTCACGTTCTGAGCTGATCGTGCCTCGATGACACAAACACCGTCTTTCTAGAGTTGACGCGGTGTAGGGCGTGTGACCCAAGAGAGAGAGAGAGAGAGTGAGAGAGAGAGAGAGAGAGAGTGTGAAAGAGAGAGAGAGAGAGAGAGAGAGAGAGAGAGAAAAAAAAAAAAAAGAGCGAGAGTGAAAAAAAGAGTGAAATAAAGAGTGAAAAAGAGAAAAAAAGAGAAAAAAAAGAGCGAGGAAAAAAAAGTGACAAAAAGAGAAGTGAAAAAGAGAGAGAGAGAGAGAGAGAGAGAGAGAGAGAGAGAGAGAGAGAGAGAGACTAGCTCATCATGGAAGCAGGAACATGGTACTATAACGATTATGATGACCTCGTATTACCACTTCTAAATCTACCTTGATATTTAATGACCTCATTTCACCCACTCAATCAAATACCCTGCTTTGATTTCTACGATGAATCTATTGCACCACCTTTGGGATTAAATGAGCAACTTTGATATCTATTATGAGCTTACTCTAATACCATCTCTTAATTAAATAGCTTGCTTTGATATTCCAGATAATCTTATATAGGTATTGCACCACTCAGCCGTACACAGAGCCGGTTACAAAGACCACTCTTAATAAGTAGATAATATCACTGTGACGTCCATAACATGACAAGCAATGACTATATACACATGATAGGAAAGCTATAATATACATTTAACCCTAACTGGAACCTCAGAAGTTACCCATATTGCTGGGTAACGAATGTAGGTGGCGTTGGCGACGATCAAAGAGCGTCTTCTGCATGTAAACAAACTACAAGTTAAAGAAATAGTTTCGTCAAGGGCTCAGTGTTCCCCCAAGGGATCCTCGCAGCCCTAAAACAAGAACAAGAAGTTTCGTCATGAGGCCTCCCAAACCCCTCACGTGCTGTTATGTCCCTCTCTAACCCCTCACGTGCTGTTATGTCCCACTCTAACCCCTCACGTGCTGTTATGTCCCTCTCTAACCCCTCACGTGCTGTTATGTCCCACTCTAGCCCCTCACGTGCTGTTATGTCCCTCTCTAACCCCTCACGTGCTGGTATGTCCTCTCTAACCCCTCATGTGCTGTGATATCCCTCTCTAACCCCTCACGTGCTGGTATGTCCCTCTCTAACCCCTCACGTGCTGTTATATCCCTCTCCAACCCCTCACGTGCTGTTATGTCCCTCTCTAACCCCTCACGTGCTGTTATGTCCCTCTCTAACCTCTCATGTGCTGTGATGTCCCTCTCTAACCCCTCACGTGCTGTTATGTCCCTCTCTAACCCCTCACGTGCTGTTATGTCCCTCTCTAACCCCTCACGTGCTGTTATGTCCCTCTCTAACCCCTCACGTGCTGTTATGTCCCTCTCTAACCCCTCACGTGCTGTTATGTCCCTCTCTAACCCCTCATGTGCTGTTATGTCCCTCTCTAACCCCTCATGTGCTGTGATGTCCCACTCTAACCCCTCACGTGCTGTTATGTCCCACTCTAACCCCTCACATGCTGTTATGTCCCTCTCTAACCCCTCATGTGCTGTGATGTCCCTCTCTAACCCCTCACGTGCTGTTATGTCCCTCTCTAACCCCTCACGCGCTGTTATGTCCCTCTCTAACCCCTCATGTGCTGTGATGTCCCTCTCAAAACCCCTCACGTGCTGTTATGTCCCTCTCTAACCCCTCACGCGCTGTTATGTCCCTCTCTAACCCCTCATGTGCTGTGATGTCCCTCTCTAACCCCTCACGTGCTGTTATGTCCCTCTCTAACCCCTCACGCGCTGTTATGTCCCTCTCTAACCCCTCATGTGCTGTGATGTCCCTCTCTAACCCCTCATGTGCTGTTATGTCCCTCTCTAACCCCTCACGTGCTGTTATGTCCCTCTCTAACCCCTCACGTGCTGTTATGTCCCTCTCTAACCCCTCACGTGCTGTGATGTCCCTCTCTAACCCCTCACGTGCTGTGATGTCCCTCTCTAACCCCTCATGTGCTGTGATGTCCCTCTCTAACCCCTCACGTGCTGTTATGTCCCTCTCTAACCCCTCATGTGCTGTGATGTCCCTCTCTAACCCCTCATGTGCTGTGATGTCCCTCTCTAACCCCTCACGTGCTGTTATATCCCTCTCTAACCCCTCATGTGCTGTGATGTCCCTCTCTAACCCCTCATGTGCTGTTATGTCCCTCTCTAACCCCTCACGTGCTGTTATGTCCCTCTCTAACCCCTCATGTGCTGTTATGTCCCTCTCTAACCCCTCATGTGCTGTTATGTCCCTCTCTAACCCCTCACGTGCTGTTATGTCCCTCTCTAACCCCTCACGTGCTGTTATGTCCCTCTCTAACCTCTCATGTGCTGTGATGTCCCTCTCTAACCCTTCACGTGCTGTTATGTCCCTCTCTAACCCTTCACGTGCTGTTATGTCCCTCTCTAACCCTTCACGTGCTGTTATGTCCCTCTCTAACCCCTCACGTGCTGTTATGTCCCTCTCTAACCCCTCACGTGCTGTTATGTCCCTCTCTAACCCCTCACGTGCTGTTATGTCCCTCTCTAACCCCTCACGTGTTGTTATGTCCCACTCTAACCCCTCACGTGCTGTGATGTCCCTCTCTAACCCCTCATGTGCTGTTATGTCCCTCTCTAACCCCTCACGTGCTGTTATGTCCCACTCTAACCCCTCACGTGCTGTTATGTCCCTCTCTAACCCCTCACGTGCTGTTATGTCCCTCTCTAACCCCTCACGTGCTGTTATGTCCCTCTCTAACCCCTCACGTGCTGTTATGTCCCTCTCTAACCCCTCACGTGCTGTTATGTCCCTCTCTAACCCCTCATGTGCTGTTATGTCCCTCTCTAACCCCTCATGTGCTGTGATGTCCCTCTCTAACCCCTCACGTGCTGTTATGTCCCACTCTAACCCCTCACGTGCTGTTATGTCCCTCTCTAACCCCTCATGTGCTGTGATGTCCCTCTCTAACCCCTCACGTGCTGTTTATGTCCCTCTCTAACCCCTCACGTGCTGTTATGTCCCACTCTAACCCCTCACGTGCTGTTATGTCCCTCTCTAACCCCTCACGTGCTGTTATGTCCCTCTCTAACCTCTCACTTGCAGTGATGTCCCTCTCTAACCCCTCATGTGCTGTTATGTCCCTCTCTAACCCCTCACGTGCTGTTATGTCCCTCTCTAACCCCTCATGTGCTGTTATGTCCCACTCTAACCCCTCACTCACGTGCTGTTATGTCCCTCTCTAACCCCTCATGTGCTGTTATGTCCCTCTCTAACCCCTCACGTGCTGTTATGTCCCTCTCTAACCCCTCATGTGCTGTTATGTCCCACTCTAACCCCTCACTCACGTGCTGTTATGTCCCTCTCTAACCCCTCATGTGCTGTTATGTCCCTCTCTAACCCCTCACGTGCAGTGATGTCCCTCTCTAACCCCCCATGTGCTGTGATGTCCCTCTCTAACCCCTCATGTGCTGTGATGTCCCTCTCTAACCCCTCATGTGCTGTGATGTCCCTCTCTAACCCCTCATGTGCTGTGATGTCCCTTTCTAACCCCTCATGTGCTGTGATGTCCCTCTCTAACCCCTCATGTGCTGTTATGTCCCTCTCTAACCCCTCACGTGCTGTTATGTCCCTCTCTAACCCCTCATGTGCTGTTATGTCCCTCTCTAACCCCTCATGTGCTGTTATGTCCCTCTCTAACCCCTCACGTGCTGTTATGTCCCTCTCTAACCCCTCACGTGCTGTTATGTCCCTCTCTAACCCCTCACGTGCTGTTATGTCCCTCTCTAACCCCTCACGTGCTGTGATGTCCCTCTCTAACCCCTCATGTGCTGTGATGTCCCTTTCTAACCCCTCATGTGCTGTGATGTCCCTTTCTAACCTCATGTGCTGTGATGTCCCTTTCTAACCCCTCACTTGCTGTTATGTCCCTCTCTAACCCCTCATTTGCTGTGATGTCCCTCTCTAACCCCTCACGTGCTGTGATGTCCCTCTCTAACCCCTCATGTGCTGTGATGTCCCTCTCTAACCCCTCATGTGCTGTGATGTCCTTCTATAACCCCTCATGTGCTGTTATGTCCCTCTCTAACCCCTCATGTGCTGTGATGTCCCTTTCTAACCCCTCATGTGCTGTGATGTCCCTTTCTAGCCCCTAATGTGCTGTGATGTCCCTCTCTAACCCTCATGTGCTGTGATGTCCCTCTATAACCCCTCATGTGCTGTGATGTCCCTCTATAACCCCTCACGTGCTGTGATGTCCCTCTCTAACCCCTCACGTGCTGTAATGTCCCTCTCTAACCCCTCATGTGCTGTGATGTCGCTCTATAACCCCTCATGTGCTGTTATGTCCTTCTCTAACCCCTCACGTGCTGTTATGTCCCTCTCTAACCCCTCATGTGCTGTGATGTCCCTCTCTAACCCCTCATGTGCTGTGATGTCCCTCTCTAACCCCTCATGTGCTGTGATGTCCTTTTCTAACCCCTCATGTGCTGTGATGTCCCTCTCTAACCCCTCATGTGCTGTAATGTCCCTCTATAACCCTCACGTGCTGTGATGTCCCTCTATAACCCCTCACGTGCTGTTATGTCCCTGCATCTGTCATGCAATTTCGTCATTGGAAATCCTACTTAGTTACTGCTAATTGAAAATATCTTGTGTTTAGCATGCTGTAAATTGCAATACATTGAATAAATATGTGTCAATCTTAGTTGGTTTCATTATTTATGATATATTACATCATTCAGGTATACTTGAAAGAGAACATATATCAGGAGAAAGTAAAGAAATATAATCAATACATGTAAAGGAGCTAAACCATAATCATAACCGTGTTAATAATCAACCAATTACAGGATGATGCACGATCAGAACAGGCAACAGTGATTAACAAATTTAACATCCGGAGGTGAAAACACATGCATAATGCTGTCAAGTGGTAAATGATGGCCAAATATCAGTTACATATCCAATGCGTAGTTTATTGTGGGAGTAATAGAAGGCTTTACTCTCATTATTGACCACATGTACTAGGAGAAATA